>JXSR01S019249.1:6088-34035 GCA_000969725.1 Ophiothrix spiculata | reverse complement strand
AGAGAGGGAGATCATTAATATAAAGGAGAAATAAAAGTGGTCCAAGGATTGACCCCTGTGGGACTCCGCAAGTGATATTATTATATTCAGAAGTTGAGTTTTTATAAGAGACATATTGTGCCCCCGCCCCCCCACCAAGCCCCGCCCACCAATCTACCAAAAGCAACAACACCCAGTCACATTAACAAGTTCATGGTAGAATTTGACTTTTTGGGTAAGGTAATGGTCTGAACACTGGCAAGAACTAGTTAAGCTCTTTTATGAGTGATGCTGCTGAAAAGTATACACATATACATAAGGTCATATCAGAGGTCACGGAACTGGCCCTATGGAAGTCAAAAATTTCAAAAGTATCCGATTTTGTTCAAACTGGTCTCAAACTGTCCCTCTTGCAAAAGTGTCTACACAAAGTGATAGTTTGAAGTTTGTCAGGTCAATTGTTGCCATGGTAGCAGGCAAAAACAAAGTCCATATTTACCATTGCATTGGTGTCTGTAGTACAAAGTTTTCCTTGACCTGTAACCATTAAACTATTACTTTGTGCAGACAGTTTTGCAAGACGAATAGTTTGAGATCATTCTGAACAAAATCGGAGAGTTTTGAAATTTTGGACTCCCACAGAGCCAGTTCCGTGACCTCTGATATGACCTTTCACATTGTTGGCTATAACTCCTGAACCATGTTTCAGACATAAGTAAAAGTATACTTTTTCTGCTTCCTTGTGATGAGAGGAACATTTTGGTGTGGTTTTGAACGAGATTTGACTAGTTACATGTTATGGATGTCATTTTGGCGGCCATCTTGGATTTCTCAAAATGCTCAATGGTGCTGTTTTTACATCATTCAGTTCTGGAATCTATGGGTCTCAAAGATTAAGAATCAGTCAAGAACAATTGTGCAGACTCCATTTTGCAGTCAAGCCCAGCCCAAAATCAAGGGTTTTCCCACAGACTAATTAGGTTTCAACTACAAACTGCTTTGTCATAAGGTGTACATCTTCCAGAACCAACGACCAGCTTTAAAAATCAGGTTCTAAACTGGTTGCTTACATAAAATTGATTGATAATTGTATTTGAAATTCCTGCATCAAATCCTAGTTGTTAAATGGTTCTTTTTAAGCTTTGCCTTTATTTTAACGATCAGCATATCATGGACAGCTTTTCCTATGAATGACCAATCTCCTTGATTCAATGTTTAAATATCAGTCAAAGGAAGGGCAGGTTACTCATAAACAGGTAATTACTCTGCTTAATCAAGTGTTTACTTTGCTTTTTTAATTGGTTTGCTTTTTATTCCGTGGACAGCGTGAACAATGAGATTTCTTACTAAAACAAGTATAACTTCCGTTAGAAATTACCGATTTCCTTTATTCTTTTTTTTTTTAAATAAGTGAAAGAGTCTGCGCATTTCCAAAGTGCTTAACAATTGATTTAAATATTAATAGTTCTATTGTTTTACAGTTTTGAATCTCGGTCAACTTCATTTTGATTCACGCTGTATTATTTTTATTTTTCACAGGATTCTATTAACATGCTGATATACTGAAGGTTAGTAATTAAACTTAATATTCAAGTACATTTAAGTGTTACGGTCAAAGATTTAAAATGACCGAGGCCAAAATCACCTTACGGGTTCTTGAATAAGAAAAATAAATACACTGGAATTTGGAATATTTTACAAAAACTTTTAATGAAAGTACTTTCTTTTAGCACAGTTAAAACTCATTAAAAATAAGTTGAGATTAGTCCGAGGTACAAAATTCTTGTATACTCACAAGTCCTGAAATCCATTTGTAAAAAATAATTCCAAAACGTTCCTGACGAATTCCAACGACGATTCATAGTCCAACAATCGCAAAGAAGCTTTGCTTGGCTTAGAAGCTGGATCCAACGCACATTATCCACTCGGACATTAATTAATAAAGTAACAGGTTGTCTTTAATTCTCTATTCGTTGTACTGAAAATTAATTCTTCAAGGTACACGTATCACAACTCAAATGCCCATCCAAAGACACCTGTAACTTAAATCTCCAATCATCTGTATAAATCCATCCAACAAAGTTTTAGCTATCGTTCTAACTCCGACAAAGTAAATTTCATTTTTGCCAAAATATCATAAGACCCGAACCACAGTCTTTTTCAGAAAAATCCCCACATTATGTCATTCTCATATTTAGCATAGCATAACATAAAGTATTTACATGTGGAGAATTTCCCAATCGCAATTATATTATATCAAGTAAACACATCTATTTCCATGTAGGGAAATTCCCATGATCACCAGGTTCATGCAATCAATTGCCTATTTATAGAATTGGAAATTACACTATATTGCAAAATATCATTACCTCAGAAAAAATTCCCATTCTCTCGCAATCAAAGATCTCAATAATTAAGTTTCACATAACACAATAATATAATTTTCAGTTAAATATGCCACTGGTTATGGCCCTGGGCATAAAGTAGCAATTCTCTACATCTTTTACGATCATCGAAATAATCGGGGTACTACCTCAATAGGTATGCCGTCAACTTTTGATGGTAGAGGTGATTACCACCTCAAAAGAAAAAAAACACGCATTTTGAAAATATCTGCCGGCATGGACCTGAAACTGACAGGACATTTTAGAATTGTCGTTTCCTTTATTTATCATTATTAAGAAGGAGTAAATCTTGGAGTTTTTTATATGAAAAAAATCAAAAAAATTGATATTTAGTCAAAATCGAAATCTTCGGTGCGAATATATTTGTGACGTCATAATAACGTAACGGCTTGACCTATTTTATGCTATTTTCATGATCTTGGTATCAATGGAAAGAAGCAATCCTATCCTAAACTGTAGGCGTGTCAATATCAAATTTACTGGGGGGGGGTACCAGTTTCACCACCCAGATATGTTACAAAAAGAGTATTAGCTAATTATTCAAGATTATTTAGGAATATTAAACAAAATCGCATCTGTTCTTGGCTATTGTGCAACACGAATATTCAAGAACAATCAAGAATAAAAGTTAATCACATCCGTTCTAGGTTATTGTTTAATCCAAATATTGCGCTTTATGTGCAATTGGTTTTCAGTCCATGCTCACTTCCGCAGGTTTTTCAACGGGTGCTCCGGTCTTCTTCCTGCATACAAAAATTGATTTTAAAAACATCTTGAAGCCCATCGTCCTTTAACTTACTCGGTCCCAAGTACCAGGTTGGGTTTCCTTGGCAAAAGCCTAAACATATTTTTTTTAAATAACAACTCTTCTACTTTTAATGTTACAACTAAATATCCAAGTACAGTCAATTTCGATAACAAAAGTTCGAATAACGTACATATATATTCTAGGTTAGTGTTTTACCTAACGAACATCAGAGAAACCTCAAATATATTTACAAATGCTTAAGTTCATAATTTATTTCAAAACGTCTTTTTTATGACCAGCGAATTTGCTTAAAAACACGGAAGAGATAATACAGTAAGAATTATAGGATTAGCTGCAAAAGGTATAGATTTTATTATAATTCTGAGTGGGGGTTATTACCCGTTGCACCAGACTTGAAGAAGGCTGAGCAAAACCCCGCGAAAATACATAATGGAGCTTAAGGACCTGAAGTGGTCGCAAATCATGTGGAATCATATAAGAAAATCTGCCACTATAAACTAGACTTAATATGGCATACTGATTTCTTACACGATTCAATCTACAATCTGCTCTAAGTTTTTAAAAATAAAAATATTCTGTCACATCTGTTTGTAATTGCTTTTCATACTATGTTTCAAAATATTTCTGCCGTAACTACTAGTTTTTGAAGATAAATGGGTTTCTTGAAATATTTAGTACGATGATAACAGAGTTAGATTGCAGTTGTTATTCTGTAATAATTTTATATACCAACTGTGACATGACTATTACAATATTTTCAAAAGGCATCTTCTAAACAGTATTTTTAATGTGACAGTGTATGTATGACAACAATGTATCTCAACAACATCATCTCATGTTCATATCGTCATGTGAAAATGACAAAATATGTTTTACTAAATGCTTATATTGAATGTAATCATAATAAGTAAAGTGATAAAACGCAGGTTTAAAGACCGCACCGCGAGTTTCCTCTCATTTCATGAGAACTCGATTTTTACTTTGTTTTGTAAAATAGAACTATCACAAGAGTGTCTTTCCTAATTTTCAGAAGCTCCGTGAAGTATACGACAGGGTCAGGTCTGCAGTGGGCCCATACTACTTATATTTCTTCGTGGATTGCAAATTCTCTTTTCTTCCATGATTTAACATCGAAAAACAAGTATATAGATGTAGCATTTCTGTACGTAGCCCTCCACAAAAAAGAACAAAACACTATAAGGCGAAATTACATAGTGATTAAGCAGATTATGTTTGCCCAGTGAATTTATCGATACGTTTTATCTCTTTCATCGAAGAATGTATTTAAAAAAATGTGGGTTTTTTTGTGATTTTCTCAAACAAATTGATGTTGGGTCAAACATCAACATCACCATCATGTTCCTTGTGAATATTCCTTTCTGGTAATGTATACTTGTATTAACTTTAAGCACTTTATTAAAAAGTTATGGTACAAAATAAACTTGCAAAATCGTAAAATCGAGTAACGTTGTTTCCCCCCTTAATTTCTCTCATAAACATTCTTTAGATACTTTATATCGTAGTATTTAGCCATAGCAATTATAGTTTCAAATCACTTTTTAAATCACACTTAAAGGTAATTATGTGATTGAGTGAATAGCTAAAAATGGATAATCACATTTGAAAACATGATCACGATTTGGAACTTTTTAACATTTCCCTTGTGTCAGTAGTCCATTTTAAGTATGAAATCTGCGCAATCCTGATATAATACCATTGTTAAAGCTTTACCAAATATGAAATATTTAACTTCAAAGCCAAATCATTAGATGCTAAGAATATCAGTATGTACGGTTGATACATTCACTCCATGGTTCTACATAATATAGACACCGATTCCTTTTTTTATACATTGTTAGTTTCTTACAATGTGATTTCAAGTCGCTTTTCTACTTTGTATAAAATACAATGTATTAAAAGCATGCTGTGTCTGGTGAAAATTACTTTTAAACCCGTTTCGAATGAAATTATGGGAATATTTGAAACTAAATTGCACTACTCTGAGTTGAGTCCTGGGGAATGAGAATGTGATCGGAGCTTACACGTTAAAATTAGAGAAAACGTTTATTTTTTCTGTTCTCTTTGGTTGGTTAAAATAAACTATTTGTTCATCTTCAAAGCCACTGCTAAGCATCCAAAGCTAATAATGTTATCATGTTTGTAATCATAAAAACATTTTCAAATATAATTGACAACTCCCAATAGTACTATTAAATGTCAAATGTCAGCAATATTTCAAAATAAGTCAATACACTTCTTCGCAAACTTTGCTATATTGCCGTAAAGTTCAATCAAGAATATACGTTACATTTTCTCTCTCCTCGTCTTACACACACATTACAAAAGACGATTACTGCTAATTGATTTCAGCTAGAGACATTTCAGAGCGAGGATATTGTGTCTGAGTGCAATTAGAGGGCAGAAAAACACAATATCCTTTTCTACTATAAACATTCTTGATATTAGATAACTCATGTCGAGTGCTTTATTCAGCTGGGTAAATTGGGCTAGAGCACTTTTGCTATAATGGTGTGTACTTGGATGAATATATCAAACTAGTTAAGCTTATTTAATAATGCTTCTTCTTCTAACGTCAAGGATTAATATTCCTTTTGAATCAGACCTTTTTACATTTTCTTAAAAAGTTACTCTATAAAATAAAAGAGTTTAGACTATGGCTTGGTCCTACTTGTTTCCGATGCATACGCGATGCTTTCTCAATACATCGGAAGTGTATCGCCAATGCATCGCAAATGCATCGAAATAGGATTGTTTTCATGGATTTTTGGGCGATTGTTTGCAACCTGTAACCCCGGAAAATGTGTATAAAAATAATGTAATTTCTAAAAATGATTGTCCACCTTGGATTGGGCGAGCAATATTTGCATTGGGCTCACTGTATTACATGAAATGCCTCGACAGAATATCGCAAAAGGTTCATCACAGCATCGCCGCAGCGTTGGCACGATGTCGAAAATTTCATTTTTTTTTCATGACAAAACATCAAGTTCATCACGATAAATACTGGTAGTTCTCAAGATACATTCAAATGATACATTCATGTGAACAACACAATGAAGCAAATTAAAATATAAAATGACATAACATTTAGACAAACCAAAATTAACATATTTATTATAACTCAAGCTTACCAGTAAACCGCGACATAATACTTTTAGACATATAAATAAACACAAAAAAGGACGACATGCTAAACAATTAGACAATTAACATGATTAAAGTAAGTTTATATTACCCTCGTCATCTACCTGTTACCACTTGTCAAGAGCTAATTGAATACAACATTCAATTTTCTGTCATCTTCCTTTCTATCTTATCCGTTTAAAAATGTATAAGTATTTGTTACCATATGAAGCACAATCCACTTTAAAGGCAGCAGTTACACTGATACGTCGGTTACAACGACACGATTAAGCAATGTTTGATAATGATTTATTTTGATATTAATGGTACCGCATATGGGGGTGTGGGACTTCGCTTTAACCTTCGTCTTCCCGAGCCTTTTTTATTTTTGTAACACGTCTTCCTGAGTGAGTGTGTGTGTGTGGGGGGGGGGGGGGTGTTGGTCACCACCCCCTGTGTCCCATTGGACTTTGAAGTTGGGATCTCCAAAGTTATATTGTTTGATAGTATAGTATTGGATAGGGTCTCCTCTTTCCATTGATACCACGATCATGATAATCGGTCGAGGAGTTACGTAATTATTACTTAACAAAGTATTTCCGGACCGAAAGAAAAGACTTTGGGCCACTTTTTCTGAAAAATCATTATAAATAACCGATTTTCGTCGGTTTTTTTTTTTATAAATGAAGGAATCGACAATGTTAACGTGTGCTGTAAGTTTCAAGTCAATACAATATATTTTTCAAATGGCGATTTATTTTTTTCGATGTGGCACCCCCCCCCCCCCAAACTTTGACGGCATACAATAACCCCACTTTAGGTGGTACCCCTGAGTAGTTTTTCATCAAAATGACCGCAAAGGATGTAAACACAATTATTTAAATGCTCAGGGTCGCTTCATTTTGCGTTTTGGTGCAATCAGCGATCATCTGTTATGGGGGAAGGCTAACGCTAGGAAGACGAGGGTTAAGAAATTGCCGAATTGCAGAATGTAACTACTAATATATACCTGAAATAAAGTTCAAAAATTTGTTCGCTTTTGATTTTATGGACAAAACACATTTAAAGAGAGCCCTCGAAAATGCTTATTTAGATTAACACAAAATGAAACAACAAATACAATAAACTAGTCCTTTTTAACATGAATGAAACAATTGAATAAAACAGCATAAGGTAGCAAAAACAATTACGGTAGTTTAAATAGCGTAAGTTGGAATATCGTAAACAATCCAGACAGCAAAACAAACTAAAACATAGAATTACATATCTTTTAGGGAGGACGTCATAAGCTCCCCAAAATGTATTCAAGAAAACCGAAATGAAATATGACAACTTTTAAGTTTATCCCGAAACACTGTCTGCTATAGCCCGCAAAATCTTTCATAATCTGATTTATTCAATACAAATCTAATTTCACATTCCCGTAAAGTCACAATCGATCTTGAGCGAGCAGAGTTTAATCGTTGGTACTTAACTGTATATACAAACTTTCTACAAAACCACAATACAACACTTCTACCCATTTAAACAAACATAAGGGCCCGTATTCCAGAAAGGTGTTTAGCTAAATCAGGGTTTTATTTCTCGTCAACAGTTCTGCTTGAAAGCTGCAATGATGCGTATCATTCCTGGACAGTTGATGCTCAGTTAAACAATGGTTTAGCTAAACATCTTCCTGGAATACGGGCCATTTTGTTTAATAAACTGATATGACAAAACGATTAAGGACACACATAACTAAATAAAAACTTTTGGCAAGTACAGAACAATGCGGGTGCATGTGTTGTATTGCACTCAATACAGTAAAAACCTCGAAAATGGCGGGAACTAATGTTTTGGGTGAAACGTTTTTCAATCATGTTCTGTAGCACCAATTACCATAATTGTGCAGTTTGAGATCTGATTTTTAGTGTCTACGGAAATTTTTTAGAGAGTTGGAACAAAATGAAATTTTGAGAATGGCCGATGTTCGAGGCGACCTAGCCAAAAAATTAACACAGATATCATATTTCTTTTTAACCTTGTTTTCTCATCTAGTACATAATCACAAAAGAAATGCAAGAGTTGAAACAACCAGTCGCTTAATAGCCAAGATATCCGGCATGATCTGGAAGCTGTTTTACATAGGAATAGGTGATTTATCAGGTGGTGTGCGTCTTATGGTACTTTCACATTACCCTCATCATCCATGCGAACAAACTGAATATCACATTCATCAATAATTTTCTATCATCATTCATTATTCCTTCTTTGTTTAAAGATATTGGTTAACATGTATCATATTTTATATCCAAACAAACGCAATTTGAACAAATTTACAACGATGCTATTAGTTACCCCTGTTTGTTCACGCAATACGGAGAAATAGCTATGCACCCCGACATTAGATATCTTCCGACATAGATATCTTATTATTATTATTATTAGTGTTATTATTATTATTATTATCATTTAAGTAGACACGAATACATTTATATATATATGGTAAACTAAAAAGATACATTGAGTTATTGCAGCCAACACATATGTGATAACTCACCTCGAAAGGGGTGAGGGGTGAGTCTTCACATATGCAATATAACCTCGCAATACAGAATATATTTCGAAAGATGTAAAAGAACACATATAAGGTGAAGAAGAGCACCTACGCAATATAACCGCGCAATACAGACTATATTGCGTAAGATGTAAAATAACATATGTGACCGTCCAGCCCGTATGAGCAGTAAATGCCAGAAACTTCATTTTGCGCTACAGGTGAAAATACATGTCAAGGTCGTAATTTGCCGAAATTGATTTTTTGACAGATTCACAATCCTTGTGCTTACTGCAAAATACCAGCAAAGTTTCATTTCAAGAAAATGATAGGAAATGTGAAATAAATCTGCATATTTTTAAGACAATCGATAGAAAATATAGGGCTTACTGATCTTTGAACGCGTTTATCTCAGTAACACGTTTTACTCCCTGACAACCTTTGACGGACCATAACTTGGCTTCTGGAAATCGTTTGAAGTTCATTAAGGTGTCATTTTAATCCTTAAAGTATGGTCTTTGCAAATATTTTAAAAAAGTGAAAATGACAAGAGCTGGCATTTACTGCTGGTTTGGGATGGACGTTCACATATAAGGTGAAGCGTACCTATGCAATATAACCACGCAATACAGAATATATTGCGTAAGATGTAAAAGAACACATACAAGGTGAAGAAGAGTACCTACGCAATATAACCGCGCAATACAGAATATATTGCGCGGTTGCAAGAGCATGTGAAAGAGCATAAACAAATTGAGATAGTCATTTGCAATATATCCAGATGAATATAGAATGATATGTTAGAATTATAGCAACTATCCAATACTAGTATATATTACGTGGCTGTTAACCAATCAGCTTTCATGATAATGATAAGTTGGTTTACAACGATACGATCAAGCAATGCAGATTTTTGGCAACGCAAAACTCTGTATTGTATTACCACACAAAATACACACATATAAACGGCAAACATTATAAGTGTATGGGTATAAAATGTATAATGCCATTATTTCAAACTTGAAAAATCCAGCTTCAAGAAAGAAATCCAGCTTCATGAAAATGACATTGATAGTTAAAATTACTGATAAATTGACTCCTAAACTCATAAATTGAATATAATAGTTATATATGTGTTAGATAATGCATCCGATAATAATACAGTGATATTGAACATATTTATTGTTCGCGAACAAAAGAGACACCTATTATATATACCAAGATATATACTGTGTTACCTTATTTCACCTGTAGCACATCATGATAATCATTTTCTTAAGTTTACTTTTTCATTTTAAATATTTTAACCTCAGTTAAGACGCAGGTTCTGGTGTAAACATATCGCTGCTTTCCCATGGCAAATGTCTTTAAAGCACTGTACTTATAATCAACAAAGCGTTGAATAGAAATTTGATTGAATCGAAAGCCAGAGTAAGCAAGACAAAGTGGAGACGTTTAACCAGGATCAAATATTGACAACAAAATGAAGAAAAAAAAATTGGTTAGATCAAAATAAAATCAAGCAATGGCCGAACTATCATCACAATGGACTCTCAGACAGTAAATTACGAAGCATCTGAGAGCAAGTGCCGATTTTCACTTGCGCTCGAAAAAACGTTGTTGAAACCCATACTAATATATAGTTCTTTACATTAAAGTTAGATTGTGAGTATCGTGGAAATGTATTAACTTATATTGATAGTTTACTTGGTGTAGGATTGTGTCTTTTTCACACACAAAAAATTCCCATTCAATGGCAAAATACTTCACCTTGAATGAACATTACGGTAAACTTTTAGAATAATGATGAGGAAATGTAGGCATTATTTGAGATCAAATATTTTATTAATAATTTAGATCCCAGGGGATGAGAATGTTACTAGCTCTTTCTCCCTCAGCTAACCTACTATAGAGTGGAATTTATGGAGAAACTGGTATATTTGACATTGTACTTCCAAAAGACGAGGAATATGAGGCATATATCAAATGGTTTATGTTGGAGTTGTTGGATAACTTCGACTTCAGCACAAGATGCGTTATTTTTGTACAATTTCACGAGCGCCAATTAAAGAGCAGTTATTAATCTAATTCATGCACGAAAATAATTAGAATAAAATTGCAAAGATATTAAACGGCATTATTATTATAAAATGCGTTTGCTATTTCAATAAAACATAGGAAATACAACCAACCATCGCCCAATGTTAATCATTGTAATTTAAAATGAAACTTGCCATACAAACGCAAGCATGATACGCGTACGCATACATGGAATTGTATAACGCACTACGCGATACGCAGCGTGTAACTAGACGAGATTATTGAATGCGTATAAGTTAGGTATGTTCATAAAATTTCGAAAATTGAAATATTTTCTTGAAAGTGGATTTAAATTAAAGGTGACAAAATTTGCAACAAAATGGTGGTTCAACCAACTTTCTACGTTTAGTACTTTTAAAGTTAGAGCAAAAAGAAGATTTTGTAAAATTGCCAGAAACCGTATGATCAGGGCCAGATTTTACCATGGTAAGTCTGCAGAATTCAGCAGACTTCTTAAGTGTGTAAGTCTATGGGGAAAATTTTTCATTTCAATATTTTTCCCTTTTAAATCATGTTACTAAATGAAATGAATACAGGGTTGTGTTTGGAAATGACCAATAATCAACATCTACTCAACTAGAAATCATGAAAGTGACGCTCATTTAAGCTAAAATGGTATGAAATTTTGCATTGTTTTCTATGGGAAAATGAGCAGTGGCCACTTGTGATGTCATAGGTGGGCAAACAGTTTTTGAAATGAAGGGCGCCATCTCTTGACTCTTGCTGAACATGGCTATATAAGTTACCAACTGTCCAATTAGATTTACAATTCAACGCGTAGATATCGCAGAGTGTATGAACTTTTTGCATAAGACTGTATGATAGATAGTCATATAAAAAACCCTCATTTTGTTGTTTCAATAGTACAAACTCTACCCGTGGACGTACGTTTGAGGACCTAGTGGGTAATATAAGGGCATTTGTTTGGCACGTCTTCAGCCTTTATAACTACCTAAGAGGGAAGAGTGACGGTTGGGATCACATATATATATCGGTCTTACCAAAGTCTGGATCGAAGTTCAGAGACCTCTAGAGAGTGTTAACCCTTGTCCTTCTGAAATATATTTTGTAACATGAACTCTTCAAACCCCCACTAATATTTTGGAACGGATTGCTCTATGAACTTGGTTTTAGTAGTAATTGATAGGCACGATCCTCCCTTATCCAACGATACCAAGGTCATCAAATTTGGCCTATGCGTTACGTGATTATGACGTCATAAAATACTTTCGGATCAGAAAACCAGGACAATTTGCATTATGGCAAAAATGACTACCGAAATCAAAGTTTTGCTATAAAAGTTCTAAATATCGGATTTTTTTTGGCTAATAAAGAAGGGAAATGATGATTCTAGCATAACATGTCTTGTAGCATGCATACATTTTTTCAAAAATAGCGTTTTTAAAATTTCACCTCAGGTGGTACCCCTAATTGTTTCATTAAAACGACCGCAATAAAAGAGATTACCCAAATGCCTGGGGTCGGATGTTTTGCGTTTTTATGTAGCGGAAAAAAGAAGCATTTTCCTTTTCCTTTTCAGGGGACGAGTGTTAATGTATATATATACGGTATATATATATATAAACAAGAGCAGAAATCAAAGTTCAAGAAATTTTTCCCATTGTCATCACCACAAGAGATAATTATAATGGAGTGCTCATCATAAAAAGGGTGGAATAAGGTTCCGGATGTGCCGTGGCTAGTACTCTCACTAGTATTCAAAACTATCTCAAATTTGCAAAATTGTCTCAAATTGAAAACCATCTCAAAATGCCTCTCATTTTTCGTCAATTTGAGACACACACTCATTATGTGTTAATGTTTTGAATACTAGTGTCTGCTTATGAATAACTTCTCTTTAAAGTTACATTACACCATCCTTATCGTACATACCTAAGGACAAATGTTACCCCCTTTTGTACCTTCTGAATTTCTTCCGTAAAGTAAATTAGGTCAAATGCTTTGAAAATATCAAGTGGGGTCCTGATATACAAAGCTACTAAGTGTTAAGTTCATTTTTCAAATATGCATAAATGAAGAGACTCTGAAAGTTAACATTAGTTTATTATTCAATTCATATACAACTCACACTTTCACACATATGGTGTCATTTACACGATAACTATGTATGGATTGCATGATGTATGAGCAATATTTGAAAATGTCAGAGAAACGTGACGCACGGATTGTGTCTTTAGCGACCAAATATAAGTTTATTTATTTTCAAGATGCTTAAGAGTGGAGTTGAAGTTATGAAAGCTGAAAATATCTAACGTGTGCATCTGCGGAATAAAAGCCTCACATCTCCTACAAATTATCAAGCGAAATATGAAAATAAATCATATTTGTAACTCGAACGAAAATTCGTTTTCGAGAAACTCAGCCAAACTGATGTTTCTATATTAAAACCTCAGTCCTAATTTTACACCTTGACATAATTGGTGTCCGTTTCACTATGCTGGTGAATAAAAAATGGTACCTTATTATGAAATTCGATGTCACAACTCAATGTATCATATTTTAACAGACAAGAGGTTATCTACGCATTTCACACTAGCATGGACTTTCCTTTGTCCTTCTAAAAAAACCCACTAACAGCTTCTTTTACATAATAAGAATAAATACCAACTTGCGCTGTTAACCTTCGTCTACCCAGGAGGGGGGGGGGGGCTATTGAACCCCCCTAAGGTTTTTCCCCTCTGCATAAAAACGCAAAAGCAGCAGACCCAAGACATTTGGGTAATCTCTTTACATTCTTTGCGGTCATTTTAATGAAAAAACAGTCAAAGTTGGAGCGAAGGGGGGGGGGGGGGGTTGTTGGTGAAGCCCAGGAAACTTTTAAGTCGCCATTTTGAAAAATATATGTATGGTATGCTTCAGCTGAAACTTGAATGGCAAGTTAGAATTATCATTCCCTTTATTTAAGGGAAAAAAAAAACTCGATGAAATTATGTTATTTAGAACTTTTATAGTAAAATGTCAAATTTGGTGGCCAATTTTGCCAAAATTCCGATTTCCGACCTGAAAGAACCTTTATGACGTCATAATTACGTAACGCGTTGGCCGATTTTTGTGAAATTGGTATCGTTGGATCGTGGAGGACCATACTTATATTTTGATAGCAAAACCAAGTTCACAATGGGTTCCGTTAAAAAAAAATTAGGGGGGAGTTGCAACAACCCCCACCCCTTGTATAGACGTGTTACAAAAAATAGCCTGGTTTGACGAGGGTTAAAATATTTGAGCTTGAAATATTACTTTATAAGGAAAGACTTCCAACATACCCCTTTAACACTTAACTGCATAAGATACCCCGTACTTCCGTTAGTGCATAAGGAGGGTGGATGGGAACCCCAACTTTAAAAATGCACTTTCCCGCCGGAATTTTTAAATAATCTGCACACCATATATACATACACTAATCACAACAATATTTTTGGGTAAAATATGAAATATATGTACCGTTTCAAAATGGCGGCCAAATAACCAATTTTTGTCTCGCGACATTTCAATTTTTGCCAAAATTGGAAAAACGTACCTCCCCCTTCCAAAAAGTGCTAATTTATGCTAATTTGCTCAAAAACGACGCGGCCGAACTCAACTTTTTTCGCCAAAAGAAGCGCAACTACTATTTATTTAGGCAATTACAAAGATTATAAGCCCGAAATATTGCGGCGTTAAATTGCGATAACCGAAACATGGTACTCCCCCTCCATACCAAACAAAGTGCGAGCAATTCATACAAACAGGTTCGAAATATACATTATGATGTGCATAACTACATAAAAAGAGTGTGATGCTCGTTTTCTTGAGGGCTAAAACTTGCTCAAGACTATGATAGATGTATATATAAAGACAACTCAAACGAGCTTGCTAATTTTAACCGTATGAAAAACATTTAGTGTTAACTATATCCCACAAAGAGGTGTCGTTAACACGGTCGTATGATTTGCATGAGCAATATCTGAAAGAATAAAAAAAGTTGAAATATGGAGTGTGACGAAGGGCTAAAATTAGCAACACATCAGAAAGCAATAAGATATGAATATTTGATAATAGCTCAAGCCGCATTTTTTTCCGTTGGCATAGCAAAACAAATTTTCACAGTAGGAATATTGAGACACATGGTATAAAAATATACAGTAGTTTTCAAATTTAAAGACGAACAAATCACGTATGTCTGAATTCTAATCTAACATAAAATCTTACAAAATGTCACAAAGTTTGAGAAATGTGGCTGCCCGTACCATCCTAAACTTACATTAAAGATAACATTTATCGAGTTTTGTCATTTGTGACTGTCAATTTCAAACGAGCCGTAAATGCAACAAACTTCATTTTGCGCTACAGGTGATAATACGTTTCAAGGTTATGATTTGTCAATATTTATTTTTAGACAGATTCACAATCCTTGTGCTTACTTCAAAACGCCAGAAGAGTTCCATTTCAAGAAAATGATCGGACATATGAAATATATCTGTATATCTTGTGGAGAATCAACAGAAATATATGGTTTACTGATCTTTGAACGCGTTTATCTCAGTTATACATTTATACTCTAACAACCTTTGACGGACTATAACTTGATTTCAAGACCCGTGCTAGTTGACCAGGCCAACTTGCTGGCATTTCATCAACATATGGAAACTAAATAAGTACTTGTAAACTTACAAAGCCCAAAGTGGCCATAAAGATTTGACCCTGTAACCTTTATTCTCTATTTCTGTTTGTCTGTAAAAGTGTCTGTGAGTTCATGGAAACAACTGATCCTTGTAAAAATGTCAACAGTAAATTCCTTCCTATTTGTATAATTGGTTACTGCCTCAACATATATCTCTCTGGAGTCTGTGGCCAACTCGGCCCTTTAAGATGCAATATTAATCCTTACAACATAGTCTTTGCAAATATTTCAAAAAGTGAAAATGACAAGAAACTGTATTTACAACTGGTTTGGGATGGCCGGTCACATATTTGATACGATGTTAAATATTGCTGACATATCGTGTGAATCTTGTAATCAAAGATAATATGAGTTTTGGTTTTTCAGAATATTCAAATATGCTGACAGTTCTGCTTATGTTATGTTAGATTCTCTGGGCTGTCAGCATGCATTTTCAGATGACAATAATTTTGATCAGAAGGAGTATTGAGGTGTGTAAACATAAAAGCAACCTAACAATCGGGGAAACTGTAGAAAGCTCAAAACATATTGACAGAAAGAAACAAAGGTCTCCGACTTATTCACGACGCCAAATTGCAAAATTATCTATTTTTATATTTGAAATGACATATGATATTAATTAATCATTATTAAAACTGACTTGCAAATGAATAATGATGTTCACTACGCATTCCTTCATCTTGAGGACACATACATGTATGTATACAATTGATCAATCATCATTAAAATTGAAAGCACATTTGAATTAATTGATTGCAGTATACCACCGGGATGTGTTAATCCCGTATATACCTTGTTGTTCAAAACGGAAGGGAGGGATTTATTTTTTACTTGATGACAGGTAAGTCACGCATTATTCATAGTGTTTGTTTCTCATAGAGGATTATTGTGATCGTCTATTCCAAACTAGCCGTAAATGCAGCCTCTTGTAATTTTCACGTTTTGCAAAATAACACGTTAAAATAATTAAAGTGACATTTCACTAGATTTCCAGGAGTCACGTTTTGGTCTGTCAAAATTTGTCAGGGAGTAAAAAATATCAATGAGATAAACGCATTTAAAGATCAGTAAACCCTGTATTATATGTTGATTATCTTAAAAATATGCCGGTTTATTTCATACTTCCTATCATTTTCCTTTGCTGGTATTTTGCAGTAAGCACAAGGATTGTGAATCTGTTAAAAATCCATTTCACAATTTACGACCTTGACATGTATTTTTTACCTATAGCGTAAAATGAAGTTTCTTGCATTTACGGCTCATATTGGCAGGGCAGTCACAATTGTTTAGTTGGTTTTACACTGAATGAAATAATTTCATATTAGATTTTAAAGAAAACAACAGACAAATACTTGAAGTTAAACACCCTGTTGAAATACTCGACATCAATATCTCATACTCTAAATTGCATACCCTTGAAACAGCCATGTCTCGAGATATTGGTTTCACGGGAGCAACAGATAAACACAAAACGCTTGTCATCGCTTGTGGACACTTGAATGAGGCATAGATTGCAATTTTGTTTTATTTACAAAAGTAAAGAATGTTCTCCCGGGGTACCAATTTCAGTACAGACTTGTCAAATACATGACATTATTTATCTGATGGAATCGAAGTGTGCTACTCTATTTCGATATAACTATGAAGTAAAGAAATGAGTTTATCATGATGGTGAATATGAAAGCTTCGGGGTAATATAAACATTGAGAATTTGAACAATAAATGTAATGGGTTTTAGTATGAGCATCCTTGGTCTCCCTGTTATATGAATGATTTTGTTAGATACAACATACTCTGCAACTGCTTTTCTGTATGGTGTTTTTCTTACCTCTGCAGTCGTCAACTGAACAGTTGTGGATTTGCTGACTTCAAGCTTCTTTAAGCTATCACAATCCATCATTAATATCACACAATTATCTTTTGGTTAACGTAACATTTACAATCCTAAAATGTATATTTTTTGTTCAAATACGCTATGTGTCTCTGCGACAATCTATCATGGTTGGAGCCAGGAACTGGTCATAAATGACTAGTACACGATTTCTCCAAGCTTTTCAATCAGTTGCCAGAGCAGTGATGTCGGCTGTCTGTACGCAATGATTCAAATCCCCTAGGGTGTTCTTGATGTAAGACAGATAACTTATTCTTTGAGCCAGGAACTGGTCATTAATGACAATATTGGTCACACATCTGATATTAGACAACATGATCTGGCAGAGGTTTTCCAAAATGATCTTCTGATTTGACCTAATGCTGTGACTCCAAAGCAAACAAGAAAACAGTTAATACATTATATTAAAGAGACCTTCATCGAGGTTGCTGCATATCTCCATACTCATGTCTGTTCTTTAAACTCCTACTACCATAAAGGGCGCTAGGTATTTGAATGATAGCATTATCTTCCGGCAGAGGATTAGGATATGGATGACAATGTAGTTTTAGGTTTAGATCTAGGTGATATTTAGGTAAATCAAAGTGAAAACAATTACAGCAGAAAATAACTCAAAGTATGTTTCGTTGCTTTCAAAGTGTGTACTTATCACAAGCACCCCAGGAAAGTATGCGTATTCATTGTTATATATTTATATTAAAAGTAAGAACTTTAAGATGGAAAGAGATGCTTTTTCAACCTCTCACTTAGTATAAAACATCACAATCATTTAAATGCTCTAACAAATGTACCAGAACACTTCATGTTCCAACAGCTGGAATTGTATTTCAAAGGAATATATAAGTTTTGTTAGTCAGCCTTGGGATAATATTCAGTATTTTGAAATCAAATGGAAATACATTTCTATCAGATTCTATTTAGTGACTTTCTGTAGGTACAATATGTGACAACTCATCTTTAACCAGCCGTAAATGCAACATCTTTGTCTTTAGACAAATATGCACTTTCATGTTTCGGATCACTTTCCTCAAATTTAATTTTACGGATGTCTGTAGCAAGTATAAAGAATCTGCAATAAATGGATTTGTAAAATTACGACCTTTGCATGTATTTGCATGTATTTCAGATATAGTTCAAGAAAAAAATTGCTGATATTACAGCTGGATCGAAATGAACAAAGACATATTTAGTCAATACTGAAATAGACACTTTTTTGAGAAGACAAATAAAGGCTCTACTATATCTTTGTGTTTCGTCTGTATTTGTAATTGCTTCTAGTTTCCAGTCAACGTGATTTCAACGTAAACGATCTTTCGCTAAATAGCTTTTCCGGTGTTGGGTCCATATGGGCCCCCCGACCACTAAAGGACATATGGCAGACTTTGACCACTTAGATGTTAATACGTCAACCTTTTGCTATCACACTTGTTGGTCACAAACCTTAGAAACAACTGATATCGAGAAAAGATTCCGGTGCTCATCGATAAATGTACTCATTTGTACTATAAGGAATCACCACGTGTGACGACAGTCTCTTGAAAGCACCCACGGCTATACAAATGTTTCCATTTTGACGTCACGATATCGATTCAAGAAGTTAACATTTTCAATGCTGAAAAGGTTTTTGCAGAAGAAAAACACAAAACGGCAAAGTCGTTCTAGGTAAGTTTTTTTGAATTATTTAATCATTAGTACAATCTTATGACCAATCCGAGATATTATATTTATCAAGGATTGATTTGATACCAAATACATCAAAATCAATTGAGTTGGATTTTTCACAATGACGAAATTAGGAATTGCATTGTGCATGTTCAACAATAGCAACATAGAATGAAGTCCTCATTAATAATTTCTTTCGCCAGTTTCGCATAACATACTGCATAGCGCGAAAGGTAATTACTATGCACAATACCGATCCAAAGCCCTCATGCATCGCGCAAGCGTAACTGCCAGAATTAAACAGACCGACAAGAAGTATATTGTTTTGGCTAAACTTTTATTGATCTGTAAGTAACGTTAAATTCCCATGTTCTCACAGCGAGAAGTGTGGCCGAGCGGTCTAAAGCTCTGTGCATGACAAATTTGTATCAGGCCAATTATGTCATATCCAGCGTCATATCATTTTCTGCGGCCGAGTTCGAGTCCGCGAGGCAACCTTTTTTTTTCTTCACTTCTTTTCATTTTAAACGTTCAATAGATTGATTTAAGAGTAAAGACACCGAAATAATCGGGTTACTGATTTTTTTTTTTACAACTTTGCCGTTCAGGTATTCATAGCCTCAACACAGGCCTTCCGATGGTCAGTCTTGCATACACAATCATGCTGTCTAATTGAAAGTAAAGTATTCAATACGCATGTATTCTTTATGCGAATTAAATGTAGCGGAAAGAGATATTGATCTGCTAGTGATTCATTTATATCTGAATTTTGTCCCACTGCTAAGCCTTGTGTGGTAATCAGTAACTTTGAATTCGATTTGCAGCTAATTGTTATTGCCAGATATTCTGACAGGTATTTTTTAAACGTATTTCATCAAGAGGGAGGTGGTTAAAAGCCCCAAAGTTAAGTTGTTTTAATAAAATAGTAGAGGGTAGAGTATAGTCTTTCCATTGATGCCAAAAAGACGTTACGTAATTATGACGTCTTTAAAAGTACTTTCGATTTTGAAGATCGTGATTTGGGGTAAAATGGCGACCAAATCTTAATTTTGCCGTAAAAGTTCTGTATATCAAAATATTTACCCAATTTGTTGCCTATAGACTCACCAGGTATACATTGTATGCAGCGCCCAAAGAAGGAACATTCGCACAGGGGACCGACGGCTTAACGTGACTATCCAATCCAAGGACCATTAAAATAAAGTTTCTTGCCGAAGGAAACAAGGAGACGTAAACCGCCTGGCCCGGGTCTCGAACCCACAACATCTGTATTACGAGACCCGTGCTCTTACCGCTTGGCCACGTATAAAGTAGGAACATTGAGTTTCTTAGATGTCCCGTAAGTTTAAGGTCCATAACATGTTGATATTTTCAAAAATGGCGACTTTAAATTTCTTGTGGTGGCAACCCCCCTCTCTTACCTTTGAATTTTTAAGGAACACCCTGAACCCTTTGAAGGTGGTACGTACAAATTGTTTTCGGTACAATGGTCGCAAAGAATTAACTCACCACTACCCAAAACCCTTAGGTCATATTCGTTTGCGTTTTTATGCGACAATGAATCATTCATTAGTCATTTATCTTTCAAAAGTTAAGATTATAGAAAATTAAAGTATGTCATAAATTAAATTTTGAAATCACCGGCTTTCCGCTCATTTTGCCAGAGCACCCCTCATATATCTTTGTTCTGTTTTGGAAATAAAATGAGCTCCAACCTCGGAAAGCTACTGTTTTCTTTAATTACCGCAAATGAGTATTTATAATAGGGGATGGTGGGGTGGGTTGGCCCTCGGGGTGGGTTAGCCCACCACGAGTTTCTGCTCACGTGACCTAGAAAGAATAATGTTACTGGTGATTTTTGGTCATATATAATGCATCAAATTTACCATAAAATTTACAAAACCCAACTCATCTCTTTGTGTGAGTTATCAGTAAAACGAGTTTTTGAGTTACCTAAGTAAACTTTTTTAGCAAACGTAATTTTGTACTAGTGTCAAGATATTACTTCGTAGTCCAAGTTATTATTATTGATTACGAGCTATGGTACATGTCCAACATGTCATGGGATCAAATCCACTTTATCCTTTGTTTTGTTGGTATACCATGAGGTTAAGTCAAAACTGGGACTACGGGGCGAGTTGGCCCCCTACCATATGGGGTAAGTTGGCCCTATGGCGAATTTGCCCAAGATGGTATGATAACCTACTCAGACTCTAGCACAATACCATTTATGACGTTTTAACACGATTTTAATTCTAAACAAGTAAATAGATGCGTATAACAAGACGCAAGGAGTCTTAAATGACACTGGTAGGCCTATATTGCATATATTGCATGCAGATAACACTGTAGGTCACAACGTATCTTTTTAAAAGATCGATATTGTATTAATTTATTATGGCATTTCATCTCAAAAGGACATTTATGTATGCAGAACATTCCCGTGCTCACTTAAAAAAACATATTGTATGAAATGTGTCACGGTAAAATGAGTACGACTCTTTTTTTGTAAATGGGAAAAACTCACCCCACTGGGTGGGCCAACTTACCCCGCATGCGGGGTAAGTTGGCCCTATTGACAACATATTTTATTTTTTTAATTATTTAAATACGATAAGCCGCAGAGTCTTAGTATTCACATAAAACATAGCTTGGGTACATATCTATCTTGTGTTAACAGGAAAATCTTCTAGACCTTAACCTCTCCAATACAGGGGCGTTCAAACAAAAAGGGGGGGACAACCCACCCCACCCTCCCCTACTCGTTTCCAGGGCCGTACGAAGCAGGGGGGCAGCACTTGCCCCCTCTGGCGCAAAATAGCGGAACGCCAACGGGACAAAAAAAAATCATAATATCGGACTATATTTTAGTAATTTATACTCATTTAAATAAACTAATGTCCCTGGATTACTTACCCTTTGTCAGTTTTAAACAAATTTATCGTCCCGCTATTGATAATTCAAATAAAAAGGTCAAAAAAATCATTTTTTTGGCAATGTTTACACAAAGTAAGCCAATTTTTTCAAGGTTTATATCACTTTTTAGTAAAAATAAGAAAACCACGGGTGCACTACAAACAAATCCAATGAGTTATCCACCAACCATTTCATTCCAATTTCGTTTGCCTCCAATTGTTTCATTTTCCCAAAGTTTAATCCCTCATTCCTTGCGCCGCGACTGACGGTATATATCGGGACGAAACTTGAATTTGGTCTGATATCGGGACGCAAAACGTGTTTGCCCCCCTTAGCTTACATTGCCTTCGTTCGGCCCTGCTCGTTTCTTATTATCAACTATTAGCATCATTTGTTGGGAATATTAGTATTTAATTAAAAATCAAGAACCCTCCACATTTCAGCTGATTTAGGAGATTAGATGTACTTATGCTGATCGTTTGGTGACAAAATATCTGATGCTATATCAATCAGAAGTTGATTTACTCACAAGTATTGAGTTTTACACCGAATACAGATAACTCTGTTTAATATAAGTGCAGTCAATTCAAGTAAACTAGTTGTATGCCTATGCAATGAAAACCACCTTGCCATTCCCATAGAGTAATCTACTTATCACTTGTCTCTGCAAAAGCAAAGTTCACCTGAAATAGCATACATGTTCTCTGGAGACGTCAAATTTACACCTAACTATGGTTTAATGAGGAGAGCCTGCAGTGATTTACGTCAAAGCCTTTAAACCTTTCAAGAAACGAAGATTTTTGTTTCAGCAAGTACTCTCAATTAAATTTAATGCTCAAAATGTGACGTGAAACTCCAATCTAAATGCGTAAAATGAATCTTAAGTTACTTTTACGTGTCCTTGGGTTAAGAGTTTGTGTCCATCAAACCTGGCATAGGGTTCAATCATGATTCTTATGAGCTACCGACAAATTTTGGTCCAACAAGTCTTTGTTATCTTATAATCTGATATGTAGTCCCAATGTATTTCCTATTAATAACGGAGGTATGGTGGTGAAAATTAAATACACCACAAATTAATTTTTGATGCTCAATATTTGGTGATTTACAACACCAAGAATCGTTATTGATTAAACGATGAATAATTTGAATCAATGTAATAACAAATATTGTTGCACCAAATATTTGATAGCTCAAAAGCTCCGCACACTCGTCATATGTATTGCAACATCGCCGACTTTGGTTTTGGCGCAACATTTGAATAGCGGTTTTAAAACGTTGGTATGAAAAAATGTTATGGAAGTTTTAATGATAACTAATGAAGTTGTTTTCATGATTCTTTTCTTTAATTATTTTGATTAATTTCCATTTATTTAAATAATTAGGGTGCAAGCCATACCATTTATTGATGGCGGCTGCGCACTTATATAATGCCATTCAGAATAAGCAATTGTTTGAGAGCTGATATCTGTCGAGGATCAGATGTAAGATCAATCAACTCCCGTCTCTTGATATGTTTGTTATTCAAGACTTGTCGGTTAATGTTAACTCACGTGTCTTCATATTTGCGTATACATGTATAAATGTATAAATGCGCATATGTATTTTAATTGATATTGCTAACGCTTTTCGAAGTCCCCCTGTCATCAAAAACGTGTGTGCAGTCGAGTGTGACGTCATTTTCAAGAAACATAAGTGGTTATTCACAAACTGTTGATATGTTCCTCAAATATTAACATTGGTTTCTTGAGAATGACGATAAATTGGATGTTATCGATATTCCCGTCAATTGTCGCAAGTTATTCGATTCATTACATACCAATGAAATTCAAACCATGAGATATACACAAATTGTTGTTATCAAAGAAAGGTTAAAATGGTCGTAGCCGTCATATTTAACACTCAAAACACGTATTCTTTAATTATCAAAACTTAATTAGACCCATACTCCTTAATGAAAACTATATGGCGTTTCAGGGCCGCTGTCACGTTCCTCGACCAATTTGTCATCCCAACTCGTCGCTGTCCGTGTGCAATCGTGGTCATTTGTTTCCCTTTCGTTACACATGTGAGTCTACAATCATTAAATAGTAATTCCAAAAATTACACGCAGGTATTTCAAATTTCCGGGCGGTACTGAGCGACCAAAAAGACCAATGGGTAAAATGGCAAATGCCTATTTTGCAATATGATTGACGGTTTTCCATATGTGCTGTCTTTCAAGGACGACTGCTTATAATACGCCAGTTATATGCATTACTAAAATCCCCTTGACGTCTACCAATTCCAGAAATACTTTTACAACAAGAACAAAACGCATATCTACACAAGACGAAATGATTTCTTCGTTCCTCAGCGCTACAATGTGCCTGA
Organism: Ophiothrix spiculata; assembly: GCA_000969725.1. Classification (NCBI taxonomy): domain Eukaryota; kingdom Metazoa; phylum Echinodermata; class Ophiuroidea; order Amphilepidida; family Ophiotrichidae; genus Ophiothrix; species Ophiothrix spiculata. The sequence continues at coordinate 9,579 of JXSR01S019249.1, read as the reverse complement.
GGTCTTCATTCATTAGCGTTCGTATCGTCGCCATTTTGAACGCCACAACAATTTTCTTTTGAGCAAAATAAGCTAAAGGAACTGTTTTAATGCAAGAAACGATTAGTGGGAAACATATTGCTCAGCTATGAAAACAATTGAATATTAACTATGAATGAATAAATAATAAAATAAATCTGAATCTGAATGAGTTATAAAAGCAAACATCAGGATTTACGGTATGGTGCAATACTTATGAAAAGTTTGTGTAGTGTCAAAGAGTGAAGCGGGCGTGTAACAAACTGGAAATAAACATTTTTTCGTTTTCACAAGACAATATAATTATGGCATCATTCATCTCAAACGAGCCGTAAATGCAGGAAACATCATTTTGTCCTCTAGGTGAAAATGCATGTTAAGGGCGTAATTTGCCAAAATTGATTTTCGTCAGATTCACAACCCCTGTGCTTACCTTAAAACAGTAAAGTTCCATTTCAAGATAAAGAAATATAAAATACCATATCCACTCGTTCAATTCGACTATTTTCCATCTGAAAAACCCTTAAAAATTAATAAAACCACAAAAGTTTGACGAAACGTCATACTCAACGACAGGGGTATTATAATTGTCATGATTTAACCGGTGTTGGTACGCATGAATGAAATAACTCAACGGTAAGGGGATGTGCATTCAGGAAATCACTAGTGAATACTGTATTCATGTATTTGTATTTGCACGCGTTTATCTCAGTTATAAATTTTACTTGTTGACAACCTTTGACAGACCACAACATGACTTCTGGAAATCAAGTGAATTTTTTTTTTATAACAAATTTTAAATATTAAACAGATGTACTAATGAATAATAATATTTTCTACGCAGTCCTTGATCTGGAGAACGACACATACGTGATCAATCATTATTAAGTTGTATTATACAGCAAATCAGTTGATTGTTACTGTTTTTTTAATCACGTTTGCGTAAGCATTATACCATCGGTATGTGTTAATTCTGTATATCGTTGTTCAAAACAAAAGGAAGAAACGGAAGAGAGGATTTTACAATGTGCTTGATGACAGATTAATTGGGCATCATCCATAGTGTTTGTTTTCCATAAGAAAATATTTGTATTAGTTCGTCTTACAATTGAATAGTTTCAAACATCAACATTTTTGTACAAGAAAGCAACATCACTCATGATTCATATACATCAATATCTCAAACTCTACATGTATATAATTAAGCAGCACCATTTTCTGAAGATATTGGTGACTTCATCGGAGCATCAAATAAACAAAACTGCTTGTCAGTGCTTTTGGAAACTTATTTGAGCCAAAAATTGCAATATAGTTTTATTTACAATCGTGCAGAATGTTCTTCTAGGATATCAATTTTAAGACAGACTTGTCAAATACAAGACATTATTTATCTGATGGAATCGAAGTGTTCTACTATATTTTGATCTAACTATGAGTTTATCACGATGGTGGATATAACAGCTTCGGGGAAATATAAACATTGAGAATATGAACAATAAATGTGTTGTGTTTTAGTATAAACATCCTTGCCCTCCCTGTCATAAGAATTAGTGAAAATTAAGCTGCATTGCTCGATACAACATAGTCTGAAAGACTGAAGTACTCTTTCTGTAGCTGATTTCAAATGGTCTAAGTGTCTTGGCGACAACAGGTCATTTCTCATGGTTGAAACCTGTATTTATTAACCATCGCCTACCCAGGCTCTATTTTTTGTAAAACGTCTACCCAAGGGATGTTGTTGCAACCCCCAAAACAAATGTGATGACTCATCCCGAGAAGGGGGACTTTGCGACAGAACACTTTTCGAAAAACTGATGAAAATAGGCAGGAAAAATTTGGAAAATAATCAGAATTTCCAGCAGATTTTCTATTGTAAAATTTGATCACCATGATCAACTTTATAAAGTAAGGTGCCATTTTAAAGCTTAGCAAAAGCTGTAACTGATGAAATGATAAAATCAAAATTGATATCATCTTCAAAGTCCCCCCTTTCGGGCTGAGCCATAACAAATTTGGAACGGACCCCCCTATGAACATGGTTTTGCTATCAATAGACAGGTATAATGGTCATCCCTTATCACAAAGATCACAAAGATCGGCAAAGGCATTATGCAGTTATGACATCATAAATTTCGTCTCGAGATTTTGGCAAAATGGCCACCAAATTTATAATTTTGTTATAAAAGTTCTAAAAAATGGATTTTCGTCGAGGTTTTTTGCTAATAAAGAAGAAAAATGATAATTCTAACATGCACTGCAAGTTTCAGCTGCAAAGCATGCATATATTTGAAGAGCTTAATTGCAAAACGGCTTAGAACTTGTGTATCATCCTGGCAAAAAAAAAATGTTGAAAAAATATCCCTAAGTGGGTTAACATCCCGAAAATTTTACTATGATGCCCAAATATGGTAATACGATGGCCATATTCGGGCATAAAAGGACATAATGCCCATATATGGTAACCTTTTTATTAAACATGCCCAGATATTGACAGTTGGTATTTATAAAGTATATCCTAGCCTAATAAAGAATTAAAAAAGAAATGTTGCAAACATTTGAAAGATAGATGGTTGTTAAGTTGAAATTAGATGAGTTGTCCTGCAAAACGACTTACATCCATTTTCAACAGAAAATCAATATTCGATTAATAAAACACTATTTGATGAATTATCTAAATTACACCTTATTTTTAAAGACATATTTTTAAAGAAATTAAAACAATTATTATTAGGAATTTTGCAACACATTTTGATGTCCAAGCAATTTTTTGCCCTTTACTCAAAAAGGGCAAAATTGATGTAAGCCGTTTTGCAAGTCAACTCTTCATTTTTCAAAATGGCGACTTAAAATTTTCCGGGGCCTCATCACCCGGCCCCCTCCTAAACCCGAACTTTGACGGCCTACCCTACCCTAACCCCACCTTAGGTGGTACCTCCCTAATGTTTTCATCAGAATGACCGCAAAAGAGTGTAAAAGAGATTATCCAAATGCCTTGGGTCGTTTGCTTTTGCATTTTTATGCAACGGGGAATCCCCCCTGCATAGACGAGGCTACAAATGACTGAATTGATAGATAAGTATAACAAATTTGTGCATTTAACATATGTTATTCAAATATGTAAGTTAATCAACGCAGATTGAAATAAATCAGAGTTTGTTGTTTGGTTGCTTCACGGGCACCCAAGGAAACTCTTACGGATACGTAAAAGCTGTTATATATGTGACCGTCCAGCTAAAAACAGCAGTAAATGCCAGCTCTTGTCAATTTCACTTTTTTACTCATTTGCTAAGACCATGCTTTAAGGATTAAAATAACACCTTAATAAACTTCACACGAGGTCAAGTTATGGTCCGTTAAAGGTTGTCAGGGAGTAAAACGTATAACTGAGATAAATGCGTTCAAAGATTAGTAAGCCCTATATTTTCTGTTGATCGTCTTAAGAATATGCCAATTTATTTCACCTTTCCTATCAT
>JXSR01S019248.1:25444-45674 GCA_000969725.1 Ophiothrix spiculata | reverse complement strand
TATAGTCTATGTTGGTAGCTGGTCCATCCTGCGAGGGTAAAAAGAATTGATCATATATCTCAAATTCATGACATATCTACCAAGTCCGCGATTATGTGACCAGGGTGTAAACCTGATCAAGTCCTGATACCATTCAATCATGTGATCCACATTGGATATACCACTACCAGTACCCTTACAGTGCGAAACGCACCTCAACCGCATCGGATAAAAGGGATCTCACCGTAACTGTTGTGGCTACATGATGAGAATTTTACAACTGTTACACATACATTTATCTATCCCTAGTTTTCCTTAAAGGGGCAATTCATGATCCACTTTTCATCCTCAAGGTCACCGCTATCAAAATTGAGTTTTTTAGCTTATAAGAATCCACAACTGGTATATGTTACTATCCTCAAACCATTCTTTCATACATGCTTGCATATTTGAGAAAACTGAGAAAATGTGTCATTTTCTAATTATTGTCGGGACCCGACAATAATTACAACACAGAAGCCTATGGTGATTTTCAAAATGCTGAAAAACTTGTAACTTGAAAACGAATGGTCGGAATCAAGTGAAATTTTCAGTATATGTTTATGTTGTACTCTTCTTTTTATTTAGCTGGAAAAGAGGCAAGGTTTTTGTAACATCAAAATTATGAATTGCACCTAGCTTTAAGTTTTGAAAAAATGTCTCTCAAGTCCAAGGAATGAGGAAAAATTTACCACAACAATTAGAGCTAATTGAGCTAATTATTTGTTTGTTTTGTTTGCTTTTTCCACAGAAACATATGTACATATTAAATATAAACACAGGCAGCACAAGTTGGTGGAGGGAAAGCGGTTTTAATTGTAGCGCCACCTATAATTCAACAACGTCAAGTCTAACGGGGAGGAGCGATACGCAACTAGTCGCAGTTAATGGATGTATATTAGAATATACTTATATAGAAGTTATACATGCTGCAATACAGTGTTTATTTTGTGTAAGTATTTTAGTAATTATTGTATTTTAGTTATGGACAAAATAAGATTTGAGTATTCAAAGTATAGTATCAAATTGTTTGAAAAATAGATTTTATGAAAAAGCATATTAAAGAAAACAGTCAAACTTGAATCATATCAGAAAATATTATGACAACAGCTAACACACATCATTCAAGAAGGTACCTTAAAATGGATGTTATGGGTGCAATCCGACCCCAGCACTTTAAAGTAATTAGTAGATGAAGACAGGAATTGGGCAGTGTTGGTGCAGCACCTTATTCCACCTTGTGTATACTGTTTTTCCCCATTTTAGAAAAGGCATGAGCCTGGAACTCATATTTTTTATAACACAAATTGATCATGAGGTCTTATTTTTAAAAACTTGTTTTCATTATTTATGATAAAATATTTTTGAGGGGGAAGGGGTAAACTGGCAAATCAAAATTGTTCTGCGAAATTTGTAAGTAATCCTTTTGATGAAAGCATATCGGCATGTGACAAACAAAAGCACACCTTTTAAAAATCAAATTAATTTTACATTTTCAATTCGCATTATCAATTTTCCCAATGGACGCATGAGCTATATACATGTTAATATTATTTTAGCATGTGATATTACATCAGCAATATTAAATAGATTGCAACGTCATTATACATCTAATTAGTATAATAATAGTCGTTCCATTAATATACAATCAATGGTGAAAGCTAATAAGCTGTGTTGCTAAATCAGCTGATTGGAAGCCCAAGTGGGTGACTTAAATGTGGCCTGTATGTTGGCTTGCGTACTCAATTTTCAGGTTGATATTATATCATTGTTTTCCTACGGAAGCATAGTTTTGACTACCTGCGTGAGTTTTGAAACATTTTACTGAAAATTGGCATCTCTGACTTTTCACAATTATGTCATGTGCTTTGTGTGTTGAGGAATACAATGTTCATATGGATTTGAATTAATAGAGCTTTGAATTTTTTAATAATTTACCATAAGTTTAGGTACTTCATGTTGGCAACGCTGGCTTGATATTTTAAGCCTTATGAATATATTGATACAGTAACACACTTGGTTCTGGTAAAGTCTTATGCTGATAAAACAAGAAGAATTTTGATCAATTTCCTTTTGGTATTTAGTAATGCATTTTTTTCAAATTTTATTGTGAAACAAATGTTTGACTTAAGAATTCATCTATTATATCATAAAATATGTTGAAATATAAAATTCAAGCTCAAAACCAAATGTACTTTCAATTACATGATTGAGACTTTGCTAAAGTTGAAACATCAGGGTCTCTAATCAAATTCCATTTACTACACAGGCTTTCACATTAAAAAAAAAAGTATGTAAGAGCCTGTGTATCATTTTGTCTAGTGTTACCTGACCAACACTACAGGTTTAGCTCAGACCCATCCCTTGATAATCAAGTTATGAATTGATATTGAAACATATTCAATCCATAGTTGATGAAACTTTAATTTTCACTTGCATTCTATGAATGTCTAATCACATTGTCTGTCTGGGAGATTTATCTGTAACTTGAAGCAGATTATTGTGTCAATATCATGATAATATCTGAAAAGGTCAGGTTCTTGCCTTGTCGTGTAGTAATCTGTTATAAAGTTTCACAACCACAGGACGGAGTAATTAAAAATAGATTTTACTACGTCACAAAACATTCCTGTCAAATTTAGAACTGGCCAGTTCCTTCGCATCCCATTTAGTGACCAAGCAGTGAGCGTGTGCCGCACACGGGACACAAGAGGCATTCAAGCAGAGCCGTCAGGCGATGGCTAGTGGATTTTTCTCTTATATAATGGCTCAGTCAGAGCTAGTCTCACAAAATAGTGATTTATATCAAGAACTAATGTTTTGTTAGCTCTTGGAACTTTTTACGTTTCTCCTAAAATGCAGACCAGTTTTCCCGCTAAGGTGTATGTTGCGAACTTGGCGCAGAAGCTCAGAAATGGGCGCAAGGGGTTTCCAAAACAAAAAAGACAAAAATTGGGTTTTAGTTATACAGGATGTTTCGGTTTGAACTAAATTCTAGATTGTTTGTCCATGATTGGCAATTTTGAGATATATTGGCCTATGTCCTTTTTCTGCCTTTATTTGGCCCAAAGTCAAGTAACAAATTTGGCAGGTATTTTCAGCAAAGTGGTCTTTGGTCCGTAAACAGACCAGCCAGTCGATGGTCTGCATTTTAGTGGAACATGATTTTTTTTTAAATAACAAAACAAAAAATTCCAAGATAAAATTGTGATGTATAGTTACCATGATATAGCCAGAACATAAGTAGTTTTGGATGGCTTTTGTTTAAAATGGAAAAAAAAAATTACAAAGACTAGAAAGTTAAAATATATATTTTGAAGTTGAAGGTTTTTTTTAGCTTGTGTTCAAAAATATCATTTCATAATTGTCTCCAAATTTCAAATGCTGCATTCAGCCATATGCCACCCAGTATGGCTACAACCCTATTGATGCAATAAATTTAAATATCCCCAGAGATATTGGGTATACCCATGGTTAAATTGTAAATTGAAATCAAAATCTGTGTGATTAAATATTGAATATATATCTATTGAGCATAGCAGCCATTGACCTCGTGTTGCGACAATAAGCAATATTCTGAAGGAGATACAGTTGTTGAAGCATAGGTTTCTATTTCAAATTTGATACGGTTTACAAAAGACACGGAGATGTTAAGAGGAAATATGAGACGAATTTGAGCAAACAAGCATGGAATATTTGATAGTTTATACAATTGAATTTAGTTGACTATATTCTGAATGGCACTTTTGATAAACCGTTTCAATAAAATTCATATTAGAATGCTTTTAGTAGATTCTGTTTCAATGCTTGTAGATTATATAAGATGTTTTACAAATAAACTTGTAATAAAATATACTCCATTTAAAAATTATTTCAATAAAATTTTTGTTATGAAAAAGCATTTATATTAGCATGATGAAAAATTCTTTTTCAAAGCTTTTTCATTAATTGGGAAAAATTGTTTTGATATTGATAAAATAATTAGTAGAGTTATTCTTTCTAAAGATTAATTTAAAATAAATGACCTGCTTTAAATCTATTGGAATCTGTAATTTGTTCGCTCACACTTGTATGACAAACTGCACATAAAACAGTTGATCATGATCTACCTGCAAACGAAACAAACTTAAAATTTCTGAAATAAGTTTTCCTTTTTTCTGAAGGTAATGAATATTGGACAGATAATCTTTGATTAAGAGTTATAAGTTTTCTGAAAGTTAATAAAAAAATGCCAGGATAATAACATGATGTGTAAATATTTCAAAACACTTTATTATTCACGTACATGCATATGTAATAACCATACAGATCAAAAACTCATTAAATGGAAAATAGTTGTAAACAATTTGTGTTCCAGGAGATCTCGTATTAAAAAAACATAAAAGATATTAATTTCATTTATTATTGTAGCAATTTATATTTTGAATTTTTAGAGTTCTAAGGAAAAATGTTAATCCTTCCTGACAATAATTATACTATAACTGAGTACTACAAGCCAAATTATGAAATCTTTTAAAAATCCAACCATAAGTATAAAAGACCATTAGCCATCAATGTCATGTTGTTGGTAGTACTTGTATTGTAGCAGGTACATTTGTAAATGCAATTATGTATTTATTGCTCAAGCTAGTCTTTCAATCGATGCTCGATCAATGCTACCTTTATAGGTTTGACCTAATATTGTAAAACAAGCTTGTGCAAGTTTACTCGTATCTATCATGTTGTGAATAATTTGTAAACTGGAGAAATACAAACTGGGGAACTGTACTCTTATCTGAGATACGTTTGACCTATTATTGTAAAACAAGCTCTTGCAAGTTTATCATGGTGTGAACAGTGTTTCCGCTAAGGCCGTATGGCACGCCATTGGCGCAGGAGAGGTTAAAATTGAAGCAACAAGTTTCTGAAAATGTGTGAGAAAGATATTTTTCTAGCTTTATTGAGCCAATTGTCAGCCACAGCTCATGATTTTGGCGCAAGCACCTCTTAAACTTTGTCAAACTTGCTCGAATTGGCGCAAGCTCAAAAACCTTAGCGGAAACACTGAATAATTTGTAAACTGGAGAAATACAAATTGGGGAATTGTACTCTTATCTGAGATGCACTGGTAAAACATCAGCTTTGTGGTGCACTGCCCAAATTTGCTGCCTTCAGTTATTTTGGATGCACCTTTTTTGAGATTGGCAACACTGTCGAAAAAGAGTTATAGCAGGTGGTAAATTCTTCATATATAAAACTCTGTAGATCTTGGGTCACCATACATATTGCTTTCAATGGAAAAATTGGACATGTTAGGGCCCAGTCAGAAAGGTTTTGAAGTCCCATTTATAGGGCATTGAATTATTATCTCATGAGCAATGAGCATGGAATCTTATTGAAGTTTTCATGTTTTCTTTCTCCTAATTTGAAGAATATTTTACTATAATTGATATTATCTTTTTTTTTTCCTTTCAGTTAATATGTATTCCAGGTGCTATTATTGTTCTTATCAAGTTTGGGGAAGATGAAGACTCTTGTAAGTATATAGTCAAAATCCATAGGGCAAAAAAAAAGTCGGTCCTCAAACAAAATTTTTGCTACCAAACGTTTGGTTGTGACATCAAAATGATGATTGATTCAAATAAAGTAACTTCAACACCGAGTTGAGACCAAATAAAATTTTGCGCTAAATTGCGGATGTCTTGAATTGCCAATTATATTGCATCGAATGTTTGTTACTGGTTTATACTTTTGACGCAAATATATGGTTACGTCATGACCAAATGTTTGGTAGCGAAAATTTTGTTTCGGCTTTACAAGTTGTTCAGCTGACAAGGTGAAATTGCATTACTTGGGTTAACCTGACCTCAACAGACTAGTTTTTTACAAAAGTTCAATCTCTGATAGCATTACAAAATTGATTGTTTAGTTGGTCTACCCCGTGGCTCAATTACAAGGGAATGTCCTAATAGTTAAATTCCTGTGACATAAATATGGATCTCTTCATCTCTGCCCCATTAGGCCTAGTATCCATTGGCTGTTCGCATATTCAGTATTCCCTTGTCTCGTTTACTATTGTTTGTAATTGTGCGGCGCAACACAGACAATAAACTTCGTTCTGCTTAGTGATCATACTAGTGGCCTATGTTACATTTTTAGATAATATTACTTGTTTTTAGCTGAGACTTTTTACAGATTGCTCGATTTTTTATTTTTTAATGACCAATTATTTGCCAGTCGGAAGCGACTATTTTTTGGTTTTGCTCCGGCGTGGAGAAAACCCCGGGCCTGGGTAATGCAAGGGGCGCGACAAATCGCGCTACCAAAAGTGAGTTAAGGCGCGCGCTATCGCACGTGCGCGCCTTAAAACCGAGTCCCTGCAGATAAAGATTTTTAAGGAAAGTAATAATAATTGTTTTACAATACTTCTCAATCTCATTGGCGAAAGGGAGGAAAATGATGAACTCAATATAGAAAATATTACAATCCACATCCTGATAGCTTAGGGCGTATTCACACCAAATAATTTGGTCATGACTTTATTCTTGCTCTTGAGCCACTCACAAGCAAATTCTCAGTGGGAAGACAATTATAGAAAATGTTTAGCTCATGACTAAAAGTGGCACGTCACTAGTTTGAACACACAAGTCGTGTCCCTGTGTGAACGCAGCTGCTAAATTGTCTCGCCCTAGAGCGGGTCACGATTAGTCATGACTAATATGTGTAAACACAAGTTGATGATGACCGAGCATTTGCCAAATAAAGGGAGAGGATGTAGAAAACCCTTTATCGTAATAAAAAATCATCATCTTGTGAGCCTATTTTGCCTTCAAAAATGTAACCGTCCATCTCAAATGAGCCGTAAGTACAGCAAAATTCATTTTGCGCTGCAGTTGAAAATACATGTCTAGTTCATAATTTACCGCAATTGAGTTTTGATTTTCTTTGCTTACTTCAAAACACCAGCAAAGTTTCATTTCAAGAAAATGATCAGAAATATGAAATATATCTGTATATTTTGAGGAGAATCAACAGAAAATATAGGGCTTACTGTTCTTTGAATGCGTTTATTTTAGTTATACATTTTACTCCCTGATAAGGCGCGCGCAAGTCGATTCCGAGTTTATCGTCACCCGCCCGCATCACTTCTTGGACGCTAAAAATACTCGCGTCAAATTTTCAAAATTGCCAAAATAATTCATTATTTTCAAAATATCATCGTTTTCAATAGTTTCAGCAATTTGAAAGATATATTTGTGTTTGTAAAATATAAAAATTCATAACTTGGAAGCGAAACCAGGCGTGAGGCCCTACCTTTCATAATTTTTTTCCGTCGTATGTACTTTATATCGGCGTGATTATTGACGATTTGTCTGATTTCTGTCACCTCATCAACCGGGGAAAAAAAGTGACGATAAACTCGGAATCGACTTTCCCGAGCCTAACCTTTGACAGACCATAAACTTGACTTCTGGAAAATTGAGTTAAGTTCATTGAGGTGTCATTTCATTCCTTATAACATTGCAAATATTTTAAAAAAGTGAAAATGGCAAGAGGCTGCATTTACGGCTGGTTTGGGATGGAGGGTCTCAAATAACCTACATTGCTACCAATCAAACTCCTAGAACTGTTTGTCTGGCAATTTTTATCTTGAGTAGTAATATTAAAAGCTTTTAGGCTTATGAGCTAAATTGAAGTTGCAATCTAGGCCCAATCAAGAACCCATTAGAAATGGTGATAACTCATACTAGAGTAAAACGTCATTGAAAATCACAGTTTCTGAAAAGTGGTTGATTAAGTAAAATGTAATGTACCTGGGGGTACCACATTTCCCTAGAAAATGTTGAAAGTATAAGCTATGCGACTATCGTGATGCTTATTAGTAACAATGCTTCATATACACTTTGGCCCGTATTCCAGAAAGGTGTTTAGCTAAATCAAGGTTTTATTTCTCGTCAACAGCACGACTCATTGAACTGTTCTGCTTGAAAGCTGCAATGATGCGTATCATTCCTGGACAGTTGATGCTCAGTTAAACAATGGTTTAGCTAAACATCTTTCTGGAATACAGGCCTGTAAACAAAATTTTTCCTACCAAACATTTGGCCGTGACGTCACCAAATATTTGCCATCGAACTTAAAGTATGAACGGGTAGCAAACATTTGGTCCAATGTATATGGCAATTCAATAGCATGTGCAATCTAGCACGAAACTTTATTTGGTCTCAACTCGCTGTTGAAGTTATATTGTTTGGAGTCACTCGTCATTTTGATGTCACAATCAAATGTTTGGTAGCGAAAATTTTGTTTGGAGGCCGAGTATGTTTTCGGCTTTAGTGTTTATAGAAATCTCCTGATTCTACGAATTTCAGAGTTGGAAATTATTCCCTTCATATATAGGGCTTTTGAGACTTCTTATGAAGTTCATCTGATAGACATTCAATTTGTAAGAGCAGCTTTTTATAATCACAACAATGCATCAAATTGGGATGTTTTTGTGACACTCGTTGAACAACCTAGCATACCTTAAAATCAGATGCCCCTTCCTCTGAAGGATGTCTGTAATACGAAGCCATTTTCAAATGGTAGCAATCGCTCATTTTCTATCACTTTTAGAGTGTATGAGTGTTTTATTTTTCTGCAAAAGGTCAATCACAAAGTTAGTGCTGAGATGCATTAGAATTGAAACCACTCATTTTCAATAAAAGGCTGATTTCCTTTTTGTTTTTCATAAAAACACACTTTACAAAATTCTTTATTTTGAGATTCTGGAGTTGAGAACTTACATAGGTTTACTGTGAGATGCATTAAAATTGAACCATTATTAATTTTGATAAAAGACTGTTACCTACTTTTTTTGAAAATAATAAAATGGCACTTAAGTATAATTCTTTATTTTAAGAGTTGAGAAACGAAGCTGTGCGGTGAGACATTAAAATTGAAACCATCATTTTTTTTGATAAAAGGATATTTTCTATTTTGTTTCTTTAAAAGGCACTTTTCATAAATCTGTATTTTGAGAGTTTTAAGTTGAGAAATAAGGTTGTGTCATGTTGCATTGTAGATACTTTCAACATTCTTCATCGGTTACCTCAAAAGAACAGAGTAGGTGATGTTTGTTAGATGCTGCAGCGTTTGAATCAATTCTGCCAGTGACGCATCTGAATATGTGGTCCACCAGCAGTGTCATTTCTTGTTGTCTGCATTCTTGTAACAACATTATCCTTGTTGATATTTATCGCATTCATCCTGGGCCAAAAAGACCTAAACTGTGACTTAATATCTGATGGATTAGATTATAGGTTTCAGGTTCCTTCCCAGCGACAGCGAAATAGCTAGCGGCTGCCATGACAATTACCGTTTTGGTACTTCTGTGTTGAATAAATTGCAATCTTTTTTGAGGAGCGCTGTCGTTTTTAAAAAATAAATAGAAAGAAAGTTTTCCTTTTTAAGGTCAGTAGATTATTTTGTTTTGGATGGGACTAATTTTTGTGTAGGTCAGATTAAAACTATATAATATATATATATATTTTTTGCTTAAGAGACCAAATTTCATAAATTAACCTCCGCTATATCATATTCACCTGTAGAAAATGCGCTATTTTATGTAAGCTAATATTTGGTGAAATATTTTTAAAAGTGCCGTTGCAGCCCATAAAGAATCGGGAAACACTGCTAATAAAGTGCACATTTCTGGGAAATTCTAAGCCAACCAGGTTTTTTGTATATATCTAGTGTGCATATATTTACCTCTGCCGATTGAAACATGAGTTAGTCATAATCCCTGAATATCATTGCAAATCATATTCATAACATGTTGTCTTTTTCTGATCATATTATCACATGCTTGTCTGTCAGGAATATTTATGTCACTGAAGTATTATGTTAAAGCCATCAATACCCGCATCATAGCTTTGATTATCTCTACATGGATGACATTGAAAAAGGAAATGAAAGATACAATATTTAGGGCATGGTTGCCTTTTTATTAACTCTACCATTTTGATGTTTCTTGACCATATTTGTTCAGAAATAAATGGTAAATCAACATGCCACTTCCAATTATTGTAGCAAGTTCCTGTCAGGACAGCAGTTCCATTTCCTTGTCCACTCAAATTAAGGATTTATTTGGACCAGGTTTTTTCCTAATGTTGCTGTCTTTGATGAGTGAAGTGTTGTTCTGTGAATTTCAGTAGTGTTAGGGTTAATCTAGGAATAACTCACCAGTTATATACTGTATGCAGCTCCCCAAGAAAGAGCATGAATTAGCACAGGGGACCAATGGCTTAACGTGACTTGTGAAACACAGAGCAAAGAGAGTAAAGTTTCAAGGATCCAAGTCTTATGCTCTCACCACTCAGCCATGGTCCCTTCCAAATTGGGTATGTAACTGTAAAATGCTCTTTCTAGAATTCAAAATCAGCTAACTAGGGTTATGTGTGAATGGTTCAGCTAAAAATCACAGAATCCCATATAATCAAAGAGACTCTCCTGATCATGTACATGGCTGTCACAAATATTTATGTCACATTAGTATTATGCTAAAGCCATCAATACAGCATCATAGCTTTGATTATATCGGCAGGATGACAGCAAGAAGGAAATGAACAATGTGAAATGGAGGACACGGTTGCTATTAAGATGATGAATGCAGGTGATAGATTGTATGGAAAGTAGATGGAATAGAAAGGGTATTATGCTTATGTTGGTTAATTGTAAGGCCAAGATTTGATTTAAAGGGGCGATTAATTCATGATCATGGTGTGGAATGGAGCTTCTGGGCCACAGTGGTCAGCGAACACCTTTAAAGTCTGCAGAGGCCGAGTGGAATTACAAATCTAGGAGGCATAGCGCACTATAAATCCTCAGTAGTCCCCAGTATTATTTACATGGCTGTCACAAATATTTCTTGTCACATTAGTATTATGCTAAAGCCATCAATACAGCATGATTGCTTTGATTATATCGGCATGATGACAGCAAGAAGGAAATAAACAATGTGAAATGGAGGACACGGCTGCTATTAAGATGATGAATGCAGGTGATAGATTGTATGGAAAGTAGATGGAATAGAAAGGGGATTATGCTTATGTTGGTTAATTATCAAATATAATCAAAGAGACTCATGGCAGTCACAAATATTTATGTCACATTAGTATAAATGCTAAAGCCATCAATACAGCATCATTGCTTTGATTATATCGGCATGATGACAGCAAGAAGGAAATGAACAATGAGACATGGAGGACACGGGTGCTATTAAGATGATGAGCACAGGTGATAGATTGTATGGAAAGTAGATGGAATAGAAAGGGGATTATGCTTATGTTGGTTAATTGTGAGGCTAAAATTTGATTTGAGGTTGGACCATAGATTTACAGGGGAGATACCAGGCTTTCAATACTAGCCTGTGTAATGTCGATGTCAGCCATTGAGCTCAAATTGACGGTATTCGGGTCTACTCGGTTCCCGCAAATATCAACTTTGATTGCCGAGACTTTGTTATGCATAGAGGGAACCTCCGCTAATAATACTATATGCGAATGATGCGCCAACCTACACGATGTTTCAATATTTGCGCATTATGACAAGGTGCGATGCACCATCGACAAGCTATCGGTAAAAACCCGAATACCCCCCAATTTTGTCTCCATGCCGGAATTAAAATGCAGGTAATTATGCCTTGTATCTCCCCTGTAAATCTATGAGTTGGACAGTTATGGAATAAGATTTCAAATTAAGGGAATGGTTCTCTGTTATATCATTTACACAGTGAAAAGTAAAAATACATATTGTGAAATGAAAGATTTAAAGACAGAATGTTATGCAATAAAGATTTTGTTGCTATACAGGGTGGATCAATAAGGCAAAAACAAAAAGTTGTTTGGTTGTCCTCGACCGCCCGCTCCTTTTTTTTGAAACTGAAAAAAAGTTTTTACTGTACAAAAGTATACCGCGCCTAATTTTCAAATTTCCCCCCAAAGAATTTTTATTTTTTGAAAATATTTTTAAGTTACTAGTTGTCTCGCCTGAAAATTTTTTCAGAAGAGACATACCATTCCTTAAAACTGTCCGCCGTCCGCGTTTTTTGTCCGGAGCAAATCTCGGAAACCGTATGCCCTATGTTGATGATATTTGGTGAGTGGGTAGGGGTTGGTGCTGAACTGGCGCTGCGTACAATTTGAACGCAAACTATGCATATTAAGTACCTAATTTGCATAATTTATGCGTGATTTGGTATTTTAAGTATATCTCCTAAACCATAAGGGCTATGGTAATGAAACTTGGTGACATGAAGGGGTTCGGGATTAGCACACGCGCCGTGCCTTTTTTGGGGTGCGGTGAAGGACAGTCAAGGTCAAAAAGTCATCTGGGGTCGAATTTTCAAAATTGTTCAAAAAGTTGACCTGAGGTCATCCATGGTCATTTTGAGGTCAAGGTCATATCTCATTAACCCCTGACTTGGATCAATACACATACCCTACTCCTATCCTATTCCACCCCACAACCGAATGATTAAGGCGGCGGTCAATTCAGTAGGCGGTCGATACGCAGGCGAGACTACTGGTTCGCGAACCATCTTGTTTTATTTTGTTTCCATTTTAATACTGTTTTTAAACTTGTATAAAGAGATTTTTTGGTACTGTAGACTTATTTACATCTTTATAGAGGCTATAATTTGACATTTGAATTTTTTTTTAATCCGCCCGCCTGCACCTGCTCAAAAAAAGTTGTGGAGAACAACCAAACAATTTATTTTTTTGGCCTAAAAGCATTATTGAAGTTCAAGGTCATGTTAGGATTCAAACAATTTGTTTTCTTATTTAATGAGAGATGGCGCTGAACCATTTCATTTTGTTAACCTGGTAGAGTAAAAACAAAAAAAATATGTATCAGATGAAAATGATGACATCAAAATTGTCACAAGAATTTTCTTGATGTGAAAACAAAAATCCTGAAATTTAACTAATATTAATATTGCAACTAAATCAGAAGATTTTGAAGAAGAGCATAAAGCTTTATAGCATATTTTTGGTTCAGAGATGGACAGTACAACTAATTTTTTTGACCTTTAGAATGTCAACATTTAATCTGAAAAGTACTACTCAAATCTTACTATTTTTTTGTTTTGTTTTGTTTTGTTTTTGGTTTTAGCCATGCATTGTCAATTTTAATCTCAATCGTCATTCTAACTCGGTATAGAACATAAGTTTGTGCCATATCAATATCTCATATAAATTACACTTTAGATTAATATGAATTGACAGATGAAATTGTCTGAGTACCATAAGCTTAATAATGACTCTTGTCAGGTTAATAAACCGGGATTAGTTTACCAGATTTGTATATTGTAAATTTTTAATGCTGGGCAAAAAATCTGCAATTAGGGAAATATTTGTCTTGCTTGGTGATACAGTCAAGGAAAAAAGAAAATATATATTGGAATTAATCATGCAGAAAGAGCTATGTTATAGTTTTCAAAACTAGTTTTTACATGGAGGGTAATTTTGTTCAGTACAAGATTCTCAATGCATTATTTTATAACATGGTTGGTTCTTGAAACAAGTTGTCTCAGTAATTTTTAGTTTTTGCAACACAGAGGTTAACAGGAAAGTTATACCAATATTTTAAGATCTGATTCAAAAATTGATTGGTGTTAAACTGGCCAAGATTCAGAATTATGACTAACATATGGCAACTATATTTTCCCCTAAGCTATTCTTCTCTTGCGTAGATGCACACTTGAAATACATGTGGAATAAAATTTGGGATCCTGACTTTATTTCAAAAATTGCCACTAAAAAGTTTGGGTCAAATTTGTTAGAGGATATTGATATACAAAATAAAAAAACAGGTAAAGTAATAGCAGGCACCCTGTTGGTTGGGTCTTATAGTATTACTTTAACAAATGACAAATAATACAAAGAATGTAAATGTCTACCTTTTTAAGAGCAAAGCTAAAATTAACCTATAGAAATTTTTAGAAGTTGGTGTATATAGCTTATTATGCTTCTAAGCAAACACAGACAGATTTGATGGATCGCTGTCTATAAAAGGTGCTATAGAACTTACTGTCATATTGTCGCTATTACATTCATCATGCTTTTAGATGCTGAGATTGTGATTGAATAGAAAGCTACTTTCATGTCTGACAGGGAGGGGGGAGGTGTATTGTTACTTGAACCTCTAAACTCTGCATCACAATTCTTTGGATGTTCGAAATTAACATTCAGAGTTCAGGGTCAATTGTTTATGAATGCGACCAGTACCCTGCAATTCGTGATCAAATTATAATTTTCTCTGAGGAATTTTGGCATAGATTTTCATGCCATTTCTTGATTGGACTTTCCAGAGGAGCTTTAGTATTGTTTGGATCCCTTTAAAATTCAAAAAATCAAGAGTTCAAAATCTTGGCAAAATAAATGTAAATTATGATCCACATCAACTATTGTTTATTTAGAGGAGTATGTGTGTAAATTACATCTTATGTAATAAATAAGCATTTCATGAGTCTTAGAAATATTTCCAACCCTGGCCCATCCCCAGGATTTATATGCTCTACCCCTTCCCATATGAAGCAAAATACATATCAGTTTATTTATGAATATATTAAGTAAGCTTTTCATGAGGGTAAAGTCCTGTTTAAAAATATTTCCCGCCCTGACCCATCCTCTGGATTTTGATGCTCTAACCCCCCACCCCCCTTCCCAAGAAGCAAAATACATATCAACTTATTCATGAATATAATAAGTAAGCATTCATGAGAGGTAAAGTCGTGTTTAAAATATTTCCAACCCCGGCCCATCCCCAGGATTTTGACGCTCTACCCCTTCCCCTAAGAAGCACAATACATATCACATTTTTACTGGTTTGTTTGGCTAGACATATGCTCTATTTGCATAAAATATTTAACTGTAATGAAAGCAGATTGTAAGCTTACATGGGCTAGGTAAATATCATAGTAAAAATGTCTGTGTTCAATATACACTTTCATCAAGAATTCCTTGAAGTAGTTTACTTTCTTACTGTAATATGTTTGATCAAATTGAAATTTGCTCTCTGCTCCCCCTCAGAATAATAGTCTTGATGGAGACATATTTATTAACTAAAATTCTGCAACAGTAGTTTTTGTTTTTCTTGAGGATTGAGAGATAATCCAATATCATTAAAACTTATTGACACAACCTCTACGAGTCTGTCGATATGCATCGTACAACATCCATTAAAACGCAGTATTTTACGTGTGCTATTCCTTACACATACATGTGTAAAGACTGCGTGTCGAATGACAAGGAATGATGCGTAACAAGACTCTGAATAAACTATTTTCCTAAACTCACGCTTGACCAGTTGTTGCATAAATTTGAAATAGGTATTCATCACAAATCAACAATGATGTATCCATGTGTTTACGAATTTAGTTGTTAGGGTACAATAAAAATACTCAGATGCATTGGATGTAAAGTTGTTGGTTTGAGATGAACATCTCTGTAGCATGTTTGAATACCTTACAACAACAGACATTTTCCTGAAAATTTATGTACAGCTTGTCCCAAAATTAATGCAACGAGCAAATAAAAAATAGTAAAAAATGGTTGCCAAAAGAATAAATCATAGTAATATATGTTTTTCAAAAGCAGAGTAATTACTCTACAACATGCTTTTTGTCCCGTTTCATTTTACCATTCCAGTCCAAAGATATGGAGAATTTAAAAAAGCCCTTTAAATCAACTTTGGTCCGATTTGTAAGTTTAGACTTCCAGCTAAAGAAATTCAAACTTGAAATGAAGAGAATTCTGCAAGCAACTGGAGCAGAATCAATCCAAACCAATCTTACCTGACCTGTACCTAACATTAAGTGATATTTTAAGTTCAGTTTTAACTTAAATTGGTCAAAATGTTCAATTAAAGTACGGATCTTTCTGATACTGTCATATTTCTTGACTCTGTTACTTTTGGTGCAAAATTCGGGTAGTTTAGGATATAATTTCTACCAAAAGAGTCGAAAAAAAGGATTCTAATGACAGATGTCAACCAATAGTAACTCTTTAACCGAAACCACTGAAGAAAACTGAAGACAAAGGAGTTTAAGACCTAATGCTTCATCTGGCCCATCAAGGGGACGGAACTGGTTGACTAAACCAGACGCAATACTCAGCTGAATATCAGCAGATCATTATTAAATTGAGTCCTTATGTCATGAAATGGGTTCAAGGGATGCTTCTCCTAATCTTGTGATGTTTTTAGCAATTTCCATTCAACGTGTGCCCAATGACAACGCCACAGGTAAAACTTTACAGATTAACAAATCAGACCACAAAAAATTTCTGGTCTTTACAAAATGTGCAATAACTTTTGATTCAGAGATCCAAATTAAACAAATCAAAAATCCTGTAAAAGCCAATGGTCTACTCTACCATTTTCTTGTAATGTTTGCTCACAATTGGGCTCTGTTCTCTCAAAATAAAAGTTCAAAGTTGATTGCGTTTTTTGTGGGACACCCTGTATAAGAGAATGAAATAAATTCTAAATGTTTATCTTCATAAGATATTTAGCAAAATGCTGGTGTTTAAAAAAAAATCATTTTCAACTATTCCCAAGCACCAGGCCTTGTACATACTCAGTTCGCGGCATGTAATGAACAATGCACTGGCTTATATGTGCTGCACTAACAGACTTCCATGAACCCTGTATGTAATGCGCCAATTTGAATATAAACCGTCGCTTCATCACAAATCAACAACGATAAAGAGATAACATGAGTTGTTGAATGGTGATTGATGTGAGCCCTGTTGAAGATAAGCTTCCTTTAGCTTACTTGGTACGGGTTTCCTTGGCAAAAGCCTAAACAAGGTGATTTGTAAGTGGGTTGGCGCAGCGGTAGTTTCCTCCTCGCCTTGCACCAATGAGGTCCCTGGTTCGAGTCCCGCGCCCGGCGTTTGGTTTTCAGTCCATGCTCTCTTCCGCAGGTTTTTCTCCGGGTACTCCGGTCTTCCTCCTGCATTCAATACTGATTTTAACACCAAGTGCCAAGTTGGGTTTCTTTGGCGAAAGCCTAAACAAGGTGATTTTTTTTTTAAATAAGTTAGAATGGTTCACAACACAGATAGCGAAAGCCAGTAACTTGGCTATCAATTTGATGTCACACTACAATGACAAACAACTGCAAGTTAGAATGCACATTTGGAGTTTTTATTTCTAGCTGAAACTTTTTTTACAATTTGCATCAATCGATTCATTATAGTTTAAGATTCCTTAGTGCAAACATCTAGGCCTTACTGATAAAACCAAGTTAAAACAAGACATAGCCATTGGTGTGTTTTTCTTGAAGAATTTCTAGGAGTGCAATTTATTAAGCTTAATGAAATTTGTTGTATGTGTTAGGAAAACATTAACTCCACACATTGCCACTGGTGTGTTTGGATAGACTTGCTGCTTGTGTGCAGAAAAAATCAAGTTCCTTGCGATGGAAGGCTTGCGGGAAGAGGATGCATGGCACTCTGTCTTGATTTGCTCATCAGTTTGAAGATATTTAAAGGGCAAAGTAGAAAAACAAAACTGTTTTGTGGGCCAGATTGTCTAAAATTTAGTCTTGGGATTTTCTTACAAGACAAAATTGAAAGATTTTAATCAGCCATTTTAGGACAAATTTATGATTTCAAAATATTGGCAAAGCATGGAAACCTAAATATCTTTTTGTAGAAACCTGATTTTGAAATACAGAAAAACACACTTTTTTCACACAATTTTCTAACACCACTGTACTCTCCCACATCAACCTCATTTAGTTTTGCACCATTCATCAAACTTGAATCTATCCATCATTCAAAGTTTCCTTCAAATTGGATGCTCCATTCTCCAGACATCACACTTTACATTTACCTACACTTGTGTTTGAGAAAAGCTTATCAGCAACTACCGTCAACTGATGTAAAGACAAAACCAAGTAACATTGAAGCTTTTTCTGCAAGTTAGATTATGCATTTGAATTGTGTGTTAAAAATTCATTTAATCCAAAGTTAGTGTAAACCTGTTTCGATCTAGAAAATTTGAAATCAAGCAATCTATCAGTTCCAGATTCCTTGATGCAAACATATAGGCCTTTTCAACAAGTTAAAACAAGACATAGCCATTGGTGTGTTTTTCTAGAAGAATTTCTAGGAGTGCAATTTATTAAGCTTAATGAAATTTGTTGTATGTGTTAGGAAAACATTAACTCCACACATTGCCACTGGTGTGTTTGGATTGACTTGCTGCTTGTGTGCAGAAAAATCAAGCTCCTCACGATGGCTTGGGGAAGAGGATGGTACAATCTTTATTTGCTCATCAGTTTAAAGGTATATATGTAAGGATGATGTTAAAAACAAGCCCGAGATTGTGTGATTTTGGGTTATTTCAACAACAACTAAAAAAGCACTGAAAAACTTCGACTGAAAAAATGTTTCAAGCTATATTTTTTCTTTTCATTTTTAGCAACTAAGAAAATAAAGCAATTATACACACCACTCAACCCTACTTAAGATCAGACTGTCTTTTTGTTGGCTTTCAATATTTTTGTAAACGTTAACATTTTTGCTTGAATCAGGGTTTCATCTTCTAATAAAGCCATGATGCTGGGAATTTATAATGTGTACATCAATAAAAGCCATGTTGACTGCACTTAACATTAAAAAGAAACGTCATCATAAACATGAAAAAGCAGCAGATAGCGTGAAACAAATTACTTGCACTTGAAAGCGATACATTCATTACTCATTACAACTGACATGCTACAAAAAAAAAATTATCAATAAGGTGGCGGGAAAAAACACCATGTTTTACGAGCCCACTGACCCAAAATTTGCATTTGGATTTTTTTTTTTGAATTTGCCAAAATCATGTGAAATCAGTTGTGATTTGGGAAAATTTAACAATTTTGATTTAACTTTTGAAGTAAATTTCTTCATTAAAATTTTTCATTTTCTCCCAATTTTTTTTGTGATTTTAGGGTTATTTTAAGCAAAAAAAAATTTGAAAAAAATTGCCCGACTGACCAACGCACCCAGGCTTGAAAGTCCCACCCGTAAAACAGGGTGTTTTTTTTGGTTACCTTAACATGGTTTTTAAAACTGTAATTTGAAACATGATAATATATCTGAGATGAATTAGAGAATAACTGATCACCAAAAGAGTTCTTCAATTACTATAATCTTGCAAAAGAGTGAGACATATACCCCTTTTTCTAGAGTCTATGAATCAGATTGACAGATTAATATGACTTTGAGGAGGTGTATTATCAGAAATAATATTGGAAAAGATAAATTGGTGCAAGGCCACAAAGTATTTTAAAAACATAACAGCTTTCTTACAATTCCACCTTGAATATTCATGCATTATCTTTGTATTTTGCTTTGCTATGGAAGCAAATGAGATACAGTTAATTTAGCGATTGACTTGTTTTATACTAGTAACATCCATATAACATCATATAAGCCATTTTGAATTCTACTTAATTTGTAATATTAGTCACCAAGTGTTATATCATTATCACAGCATTACCGCAGGCATGAAATTCAATTACATAAAAGCTGTGAAAACCAACGGTGCTCATCACATTTAAACTCACAATTTTGTGATTTTGATTTGAATGAAAATGTCCAAGTTCATTAATACTTGTATTGTTGGTGGGATTTTAAATTATCAGCCATAATTATAGAAATTGCAGCGTTGTAAGGTAGTCAAGTCATTTTATGGCAAAAATATCTAGGATGGTTCTTGAAAAAAAATATGTACCTGCCTTGTTTGGAAAATTGTTCATGGTCTTTAATTTCATTATCTTATTTTTAACTCAATTTTAAAGATGATTGGGGTGTTAATTTACAGCGCAGTGTTACAGACTTTGTTGGTCAGTGATGGGAAGATTTAACTAAGTGGTAACTAAGTGTAAAATTTGCACCTTATATACAAAATGCAACGCGGGCACTTGTTATTTATTGTCTTCCTGATTAGCACCGAACAACACAAAAAAATACCGCCAAATAGTATCGAGTGCTCCCGACTCAAGGGGCCTTCAGTGATCAAATTTTTATGTGTACTTTCCTGTACCGTAAAATGCTGATTTTTCACATATTTGCTACCTGTAGAATTGTTTTATTTTGGGCTCCTTTGTTAAAAGGAAATCTCCTTTGCATGCATACTTCATTATCCCATTTTAACAACAGTCTTGTGTGAAATATAAAGCAAATGCTCTTCT
>JXSR01S019247.1:104480-115830 GCA_000969725.1 Ophiothrix spiculata | reverse complement strand
GATAATAAAGGTCAAAGTTCAATGTTTTGCAATCCGGTGCATTTTAGCAGCGCCGTAACTATGCGCGCCATCGTTAGAAAACAATAAAACTACCAACAATATGTAGAGACAATTTTCCTCTATAAAAAATATAAGAAAAACTTGGGATATCTGCATTTTGTATTTTTATGATTTTTTGAAAATTAGCTAAGTATTAGTATTTTAGGGTTGAAAGATGCAGAATTCAACAGCTTTGTATTAAAAATATTAAAAATAAAAGTCTTTAGGGAAAATACATTCCATTACACCGTGAAAGCATTAATTAGTCAAAATACATGTGTTATTTGACGAATTAAAAGTTAGTCATACAGAGTGTGTTTTATATTTCGGGGAAACAGTGCTAAAAATGTGTGAGAAATATTGAAAAACAATTGTTAGTATTTAAAAACATAGTTTTCAATTTTAGATATTCAATTTGTAATCAGTTAATTGTTGGTTAATTGATAAATTATCAATTACATGATTAATTAGTGAATATCAAATGTGTTTTAATAAGTCAATCTTAGTGCTTGTCGAACTGAATTTACTCAAAATGACTAATATAATTCATGGTTGGTCATCGTATCTGACTAGTGAATGGCGAATATCTATTAGAAATTAGTCATTTAATTCGTCATTCAGTTAGTCATGCACTAGAATTGACAAATTAACAACACATTTGATATTCGCTAATTAGTAATGTTATTAATTATTCATTCACTTACTAATAATGACCAAATTACAAATTGAATATATAAGGGGATATGTACACCAAAATTCATGTATTTACTACCTGAGTTCAGCCAAAAATTTGGAAGACCTTGGCAACTCAGACGTTAACACTCAACAATTACGTCGTAAAATATGGCCGAATAAATAATAAAATCCCTATCCTTTACCTGGGAAGTGAAAACGTAGGACAGCTCAACAATATATTTAAATGGACTCAAACATATATATTCAAAGTTCATAGGTTATCCTCTCAAAAACAATTATGGCCGGTTATCTGCAAGTAAAATAAAATTAGCAATCGCTGTCTGCGTGCATGTGATACCCGATGGCTCTAAGTTATCCAAAAGTCAAGAGGTTAGAAATGTGTAGACGAATGTACGAAGTAAATAAACGATTTATTTGCACCTTATCTAGATTATTCTGACCTTTGATGACAAGGCCCGAGGTATAGTCCAGATATACGATAAAATTTAAACTATGTTAAACCAGTGTTGTTTAAAACATTATTCAGAAAAAACCCTTAAGAATTATTCGTATTGATGACGTTGATTAAATTAGGATTAAACAAAATAAGTAGCTTCTGCAGCTGCATTTATGTAAGCTTAAGATAAAAATTGCGACCGTATTCTTGATGCAAAAACAATAGAACTATTGCATTAATCTCCCATCTGGACAAATTCCTGCTACACATCATCAATGGGAGACTTCGTATTATCCTTGATCGAGAACTTCTCTGGCTGGATTTCACAGAGGTTGTGGCACTAGAGACCAGATTTCCAACATCAGGCATATCCTGGAAAAATGTACAGAATTTGACAGAAGGGTCTACTTCTGCTAGATTGACTATGCCAAGGCCTTTGACTGCGTCAGGCATGATAATGCTCTGTCGAATGCTCTCCTTGAGATGGGTGTGCCAACTCACTTGGTGAAGCTGATAGGCAACTTGTACGATGGCCAGCGGACCTATGACTCGGACTGGTTTAACTGTCGGGTTGAAGAGTGTAGGAGACAGGATACAACGTTGTCCAACACCCTGGGCAACGTTGTATCCTGTCTCCTACACTCTTCAACCTGTACAGTCGGAGCCACTCGCCCGATCGAGCGTACTGCTGCACACAGCGGTACACTAAATTGAGTGAGTGTCTGTATTGCTGGGAGCTGCTGGATAGAGCCTGCCCGCTGCAATAAGTAACATCGCCGTTTCCTTTGGTGTTCTCTGGCTGTCTTGTGAATATTTTAGTTATGAACAACAACTATTGTCGCTATTTATTATTTACGTTCATTCCCTACACAACAAAATTACTTGTGTTGTTTCAAAGAACTTCACAATTGCGGGGGTATCCCGGTATGTGCACCGTATTTCGAGCAGCTTCCTAAACTAACGGCATAACCTAGCTCTATCATACTATATAAATAATCCCGACAACGTGACAAAACTATTTTGCATGTCAAGTATAATAAAGATATGAAGATAGAAGAAATTTCTTTTTTTAAGTTGATCATAGAATTGAGTACCAAGGGTGAATAGAATGTTAAAATTGTATGAACAAAGAAATGAATAGCAGCCGTTAACGTTTTACTTGTACCTTTGTTGTACGTATACGTTTCAAAGATAGTCGTGACACAAATGAAATTGGAGATTCTTTGGATAAGAAATTTATGATTGTTGGAATGACTGTAGAGAGGCATAACATTTTCTGGGATAAAATGAAGAAAAGGTATAATTTCAGGCTTCAACTCAACATGTTCTTTCACGTACAACACTGTTTAACTTCCTGGGGTCACTGATCACTACTACTAACAGTGGTTGCTCTACAGAGCTGCGAAGACGCATGGCAATGGCCAAATCAGTTATAGGTATGAATAAAATCTGGACTGACAGAGGCATCTGCAAATCAACGAAAAAGCGCATTGTCTCTGCGCTCATTTTTCCAATTGCTACATATGGCTGCGAATCATGGACACTGACAGAAGCAGACAAGTTTGGGATCGCCTCCTTTGGAATGTGCTGTTGGCGACGTGTGTTGCGCATCTCTTGGTTTGAGGGGCGATCAAACATCAACGTCATGGAGGAGATACAACCAAAAAGGCGTTTTCTATCTCATGTCCAAAGCCAGATGATGAATTATTTTGGACATATTGCAAAACGAAGTAGAGACTCCTTTAATAGAGAAAGTCATCATGCAAGGTTGTGTCGAAGGGAGATGGAAGGACTTAGAACCGGATTGATCGACCAAATCAAATCTATGGTCGGATGCCCCCTCCATGAACTTTACAACCTTGTCCAGGATCGTCAGAGGTGGCGTGATGTTGTTGCACCGCGAGCTGTCAGCCATGACAGGGCCGTACCGACCGACCGACCGACCGACTATCGCAAATGTGTTTTCTTCTCGGTATAATTTACTGTCACAAATTTTGCCAAATAGAATTGTTCTTTAGAACCACGCTTGGTAGGCAAAATCACTATCATGACTATTTCATGATGTGCCAACCTCGGTGAATTAAACCTTGTTTACTTATGACAAAATCTTCCGCATCCTATAGGCAGTTGCCTGGGTTTATATAAAACAGGTTAAAAGGGACGTACGAAAAGATGGGAAGCAAAAATATAGACTGTTTGGTACCTCAATGGTCTTTTTCTTTGCACATTTTTGGTACTTTGGCATGTTTATATTTCAAATGTTTTACAAAATAGCTGCAAACTGTGGCTTTTTGAAACAAAAAACTCCAACATATTACACCCTTATAGTGCAAATCCTTGCAGGAAATTTGAAATTTTGTGTATGTGGCTGTCCAGCCCGTATGAGCCGTAAATGCCAGAAATGCAAGAAAATTATTTTTTTGACAGATTCACAATCCTTGTGCTTACTACAAAATACCAGCAAAGTTTCATTTCAAAAAAATAATAGGAATGTGAAAAAAATCTGCATAATAGAAAATATAAGGCTTACTGATCTTTGAACGCGTTTATTTCAGTTATATGTTTTACTCCCTGACAACCTTTGAACGACCATAACCTGACTTCTGGAAATCGTTTGAAGTTCATTAAGGTGTCATTTTACTCCTTAAAGCATGGTCTTTGCAAATATTTTAAAAAAGAAAGTGACAAATGGTTGCATCTACGGCTGGTTTAGGATGGACGGTCACATATTTGCCGAAATTGATTTTTTGACAGATTTACAATCCTTGTGCTTACTACAAAATACCAGCAGAATGTTTCATTTAAAAAACATAATAGGAAATATGAAAAAAAAAAATCTGCATATTGAAGACAATCAATAGAAAATATAAGGCTTACTGCTCTTTGAACGCGTTTATCTCACTTATACATTGTACTCCCTGACAACCTTTGATGGACCATAATAACTTGACTTCTGGAATTCGTTTGAAGTTCATTAAGGTGTCAGTTTAATCCTTAAATCATGGTCTTTGCAAATATTTAAAAAAGTGGAAATGACAAGATGTGGCATTTACGGCTGGTTTGGGATGGACGGTCACATATACGGTATTTGGCTCTTCATGAATATAGTACTATTATATATAGGAGGCACTTCATATTTCCAAGCGGAACCTATACTATCTAGACCAAACTTAGATCAACCGGGATAGGGTCTCAGATGTGCTTTCGTAGTCGGCTAACTTTAACTTTATTTTTGTGCCCCCCCCCCCCCCCTCCGATCGACAATCCTTGCTCCGCCACTGTTCCTATTATCATATATATATAAAAAGAAAAAAATGGCATTGAAATTCATTTCTTTTATATTTCTGCCCCCCAATGACCCAGTGAGTGTTCCCGCGCTTGGAAATACATGACTTAACTGCGCAAGAAGCCGTATTAATTCCCACAAATGCATAGGAAACTTTTTCTTTTGTCAGATTTAAAATGCAATTCTGATTGACATTTTTGTTAACGCTATGTGTTATGTAACCTTAAGATTTATAACTTAGTGTATCTAGTTATTTCTGGTTTGTAACTTTCCTTTTCTAAACATTGATAATAAACCTTTGTCCACCTAAGCTATTCAAGTTTTGCTCTGTCGTCTCCTACAAAGGCCGAGCTTGAACCTGACTCGCCAAAAGTCCGAGGGTACGGTCTCCTCGTTAGAAGAATTCAGCCGAGGTAGCACGTACTTATGAAATTATAAAAAAAACCTTCAGGTTAGGACATTCAGCCCGGATCTAATTTTTGGCAAAAATGACCAAAACCAATATCGGTTGTTCATCGGATATTTTGCTAATAAATAAATAAAATGATCATTCTAACATGACACATTTTCTATAGGGGACGAATCCCAACCCTACGCAAGGACTTTAACGGCCTACCCTACCCCATTTTAGAGGGTAACCGCCGGATGTTTTTTATTAAAATGATTGAAAAGGTCACTTTGTTTTACGTTTTGGTGAAAGATGCAACAGTCAACTTAGATGGACGAGGGTTAAACTATAAAATAATTGACTGATAAAGTTGTTGATGTACCTGTTTGCGCAGCTCGTATAAGCCTACATATCTGTAACTAAACTAATGACAATTTGGACTTGACAAAACTTTCGGAAAATTGGCATAAAACAGCTCAACTTTGATCTCAGGTAAATTTTCATTTCCTTGGTGGAGATTGAATTGTACAAAATAACCAAGGACAATCGTTGCATTTAAATTTATTTGCCAAAAGAGTAACTTGAAAAGCCATTAAAATATGATTATTTGTTTCATAAAGGTATCCTTTTAAAATTGATCATCTGTTCAAATCATTTCTCCAATGCGTCAAAACTCATTGCTATACAGTAAGAGGTCAAACTTTATCTACAGGGTGTCCCAATAAACATTGTGCACGGGAATAGAACTGATTTTCTCAGAAGTTTGTCTGATTATCTTCTTAAAACACATATTACTTTAAAGTGCATGCCTGTGTCTATCATTGTTGAAAATTTCAAGCTAATCCATCGATGCAAACCAGAGATATGATTGATTTTGTCAGCTTGTATTATTTTCCTTCTGCACAATGGGGAATCCTGTAGTTAAGAATGTTATCAAAGAACTTCGAAAGGCTTCATGCAAACCTTTGACGCTTGAGTAATTAACATCGAAAACAGTCACCACGTACCTAACTTATATTCTTCAAAAATTCACCAAAATAAATTAAACAGAAACTTGTCTTAATTCACATCAAAAGCAACGACTCTAGATTCATTAGGATTCGACAAAGATGTAAACTGCTTAAAAATTGCATAAACCCTTAGAGGACTTTTTACAAGATATCTTTGAATAAAGTAGTTGCCCACATTGCTTCCCAACATTACGAAATATTTTATGTGCTTATAAATCGTATAAATTGATGACATGATATTCTGCGTTTTGGTATAGCCAATATTGTTTTCAATCTTTTTTGACGGCTCTTAGAGTTATGAATGTGTATCTTTTCTTCACATGTCCAATTTAAGTCCTTTCTGGTCATAGCGCCCTGTATGTCCTTCAATCTGTTTTCCTAGATGGTTGATACACTTTCTTCCCTGCTCTCCATATCTCTCACGACACAACATTCCTCTTTGTTGTCATAATGTTCGTACTTCACTTCTTCGTCAATTAATCAAGCGTCAATGATGTGTAGCTCCTTTCAACATTTTGTTTAATGCTTCACCATAGAGATTATCCTTGTGCAGAAGGAAAATGACACATGCTGACAAAATTAACGATATCTCTGGTTTGCATCGATGAATTTTCTTGAAAATTTCAACAATGATGAACAAAGGCATGGTCTTGAAAGTGGTAAAAGTTTTAAGAAACTAGTCCGAAGAGCTTCTGAGAAAATCAGCTCTATTCCCATGCACAATGTTTATTGGGACACCCTGTATATATACAGTATATTAAAGCATTACAAAGTACAATATTAAAGAATATTTTGACAAGATTGAGCGTTTGGTCTACCTCTTTAAGAAAATTATGATTTATAACTGTATTTTGGTAACTATATGACTCTATAGTAGCATCACATATTTTTGGGTATCAATGGAGACTAATTATACTAATCTATCGTATCATGAAATTGAAGTCTGACGAATTTGCTTTATTATTGAAAATCACCCCGTTTATCAAAAATATCGACTTTTACAGCTTGTCCTGCCCAGGGTCATAGAGATCGAAAACAAGGCTTCCTGTAAAGAGTGAAACTTTGAAGAGCTAGTAGACCTACAGGTTATTCTATATCGAAAATCTTGAGGGAGATGCAAAATGTTAGTGATTGGCATGGATTTCCAGGGGAACTAAGGACAACTTAATGGACATACCGTACAGACACAAATGGGGTCTGCAAACTGAAATATCAAACTTTCAACATGCAAAAACAACTTATAATGTCTGGTCTCTGCTAACTGAATTATAATTCTCTTGGAAAGCTTTTTTATGAGATAAACCCCTTGTATATTCATTGTGAGTAAACATGATATGTGATTTTATATAATCGGTTCCTTTTATTCTTTTGCAAAATTGTTCCTTTATTAGATGCCATATATGACCGTCCATCCTAAACCAGCAGTAAATGCCAGCTCTTGTCATTTTCACTATTTTAATTATTTGCAAAGACCATACTTTAAGAATTAAAATGACACCTTAATGAACTTCACACGATTTCCAGAAGGCAAGTTATGGTCCGTCAAAGGTTGTCAGGGAGTAAAACGTGTTACTGAGATAAACGCGTTCAAAGATCAGTAAGCCCTATATTTTCTGTTGATTGTCTTAAAAATATGCAGATTTATTTCTCATTTCCTATCATTTTCTTGAAATGAAACTTTGCTGGTATTTTGTAGTAAGCTCAAGGATTGTGAATCTGTCCAAAAATTAATTTCGGGAAATTACGACCTTGACATGTATTTTCACCTGTCGCGCAAAATGAAGTTTCTGGCATTTACTGCTCATAAGGGCTGGACGGTCACATATTTCATTAGCTTTCATAGAAAATGCATTGTTCTGAAATCGATCAACGCATGTCATATGAGTGGAGGTACCCAATTTTAACGGCGAACAAAGTTTGCTGTTTAGTTTACGAACGTGCTTGTAACCACAGATGATGTTGTCTCTTTCAGTTGCCATGATAGGAACGCCCATGGAAAAAAAAATAACAAGAAAACAATAGTGAAATATCGGGTAGTGGGTTGACTCTCGAGGTAATACGAAAAATATTAATGATTTGAGTTCGTATCACACTCGACTTTCAGCCTCGTGTGATACGAACCCAAACCATTAATATGTTCTCGTATTGCATAGCAAACAGTTGATAACTAATAATGTATGTGTAATATTGCATAATATTTTGTTGCCAGCTATGCCTGGTTAAAAAAACTTCAAAATTGTATTTGGCTCATTCCAGTGAAAACTAAACCTTTTCAAGCAAAAAATCAGCTTTTTTATTCGATCATATGAGCAGTTTTTTCAGTCATACGTTTGTTACTCGGTATGTGAAAAGTATTTTCTAATAAGAAATGTTGATTTTTTTCTACCCGTGCATGAATGAGCACATGTTTTCATTCAAAAATGTCACAAACGTTACCAAAAAGTTACACCAAAATGTCACAAACATTACCAGACGTTACCAAACAAAACATTGCATTAAAAGAACTCATGACGATAGAATTTCCTACCACTTTTATGAACTATTTGTAAATATGTTACCAATCATCTGTGAAAAGCGCAATAAAAAATTCGCTAACATGTCAGAGAAATTCTACTTTGAAGTTATTAGGAGCAAAAAACCATTTCCGTGCGCGGTCACAAACGTTACCGAACGTTACATGAACTTTATTCAGTATTTTGGCAATTATTTTAATCTTTAAACACCTGCAGAGCACCATTATCTACAACAACCTCGTTGATATAATGTTTATGCTAGGTTCTGTGGCCATTTAAAAGTGAAATTTTCAAATTTTTCGGTCACAAACGTTACTTTGGAATCACCCATTTGATTAATATTACTACCAATCAGAATAAAACATTAAGAAACATTAAACATTTTGTTAATTAAATCCACACCCAAGCTCTTAAACATAAGTCTGGCATCTATGTTGTACTTTTGTCGTCACATTGTTCCAGACACTATTTGTCAACTAATCGCACATGATATCTAGCCTTCAGGCAATGAGACAACCAAATGGCTGACGGGTTTTATAATTAGACTGAAATGATAATACGAATGACCCAGTTTATAGCGACATGTTATATGTCGCCTGCAATAAACACCCACGTAATGGTAAGGAAATATCCGCTAATTGTTATTGTTGTGGAAAGATGAAGAGTCTTGATTCCAGTAAGAAACCCATTGAAAACAGACACGGGAAATGGAATAAGGTGATCATCGAAATGCGTCTTGTGTTGCAGAGACAATAACTAACGTGTACGTAAGGGCTCTGTCACACATCACGAAACGTACGAATAACGAACTAATAACGTACACTGGTTTGGTCATTGAAATACTTGTCATCGATTTTTACCAAACCAGTGTACGCAATTAGTACGTTATTCACACGGTACGGTGATGTGTGACATGGCCTTATGATAGAAAAGGACATGTTGTATAAGTAGACAGTTCAGGTGAAAAAATGAATAATGTGTAAGTATATTACTATATAAGTTTATTTCAATGGATTTGAACAGATCTAGTGGCAAGCTTTTTTCGGAAAATTTATGTCCCAGTATTGACCAACATTGGTGTATACCAGTTTTAATTGTCGCACAATAATTTCCTTCTGTCACTTTATAAAATAATGTATAAGTAGTAACTCTTATTTTGAATTTCTTGTTGATCTGAAAAATGAAACTTGAATCGTAATTGTGTCAAATTTCTAAGATGGTCGCCTTTTCTATGGCAACCGTTACCTTGAGATAAAAAGATGCCAAAATTCATTTTTTGTGTCCATATTTATTTTTTGATCACGAATTCTTATTTTGAGTGCACATTAAATAAAGAAAAATGGTGGATTGAGTTTGGTACCCCCTGTAAAGATTCATGGATTATATAATATCTAAAAGGACATTTGAATTGTATTCCAAACGATCAAGTTTCATTACAAAATGCAGTAGGGATTAATAGCTAAGAAAGATCAACAATAACATTGTATGCCTAATATTAAATTATTGACCATAACATACCCTGTTTATGAAAATGGACTATTTTTGTTACGCCTATTAACATCTGTATTTTACATTCCCATAAGTCCAAACAAATGTTTATCCGAGTCAACGATTATGCATTTTGCCTTTACATGTTTTATTTTACGTTTCCAGACATTCCCGTAAGCGATACTATTAACAACATTATCGGGGAAAACAAATATCCGAGGGGTCAGTGCTGAAATTATTCTACTAGAGGAAACATTAGACAGACACATTGGGACACTTAAGGTCCTAATCATTTTAGAAAGAATAAAGAGACGAGGTTTCTCCCAGTATAACGTGTTTGAAACAAGAGGACTATACGAACGTATTATACATTTTTGTTATCCGCGCTTTCATACATGCCTATGAAACTTTGAAAATGCACGTATAACCGGTTACTAATATTATTAGTTTTACAAGAGCATAGCTGTTTCAGAATAGAAATTTCAAAAGTAGCAATCAAAGACCACATTTTTAGAAAAAATATTTTCAATTTTCGTTTGCTTTAAATTCAAGACTATAAAAAACTTCTCGCTCGGCTGAATGTCATGTTTACTGCAAGTTTGTATCTACTTACACCTATCAGAATATCACAATTTTTTGCGTACATAGTTAATAGAGCCTTTAGTTTATACATTGAACTTAACTAGTAATTTTACGTCCATTATTAAGGTAAAAATAAAACCTAAAGACTACTTCGAAAAGGTTGACCCTTTTTCGCCGAAACCTCATAATTTCATGATGTTCGAACAATTCGACTGGTTTCAAATTGTGACAGATTGTAGGCTTGATATTTCTTATTGAATTACAAACAAATTGTTATAAATATGATGAGTTGATTTTGAATGATAATGTAACAAACCCGCGTTGTTTTGCCTGAAAATCCGACTGTTTTAATTACGACTCTGAGTTCGCCCTGTTTGAGCCGTGAATTGCCTGTTTTAAGTATCTACATTATCTACATTTTGTATGATATACGCATTCGCATAATTTACTTACAAATTGAGCATTCAAATGAGGCAAAATTGAATTTTTATGTAAAAAAAAAAGACAAATACGGCATTCTAATGTTTATGTTTTAGATTTTAGTTCACGATCTCAACGCTGCCTTGATAGCTCAGCGGTAGATCACTCGCTTCGTAATGCATGACTAACCCCTGTGATAATCCATGGTTCGATTCCCCCCAAAGGCAGTGGAAACTATTTTTTTTTTTCATGATTGAAAAATAGTTAGGATTCACATTTTCCTGAGCAGATGGATTGCCTTTACCCTTAAGTCACTTTAGGTTTCCAAGTAAAACCTAACGAGCGAGAAATAGGATTAAAGTAATTGGTTAATCACCCATATACAATATTTGTTTTAACTTTGATATTAATATTGCCATATCACAGTGAAAAATAATTACTCATATCGTGGTAAAAAGGGAACTCGCGTCTTCGGTGTAAACTTAACACCGA
>JXSR01S019247.1:79189-93996 GCA_000969725.1 Ophiothrix spiculata | reverse complement strand
ATCAAGAAAAGTACAGAGTTTCAATATAGTACATAGGTAATGCAACTGTGCAAAATTTAACCCTTTTATTGGAGTTGGGTTTTCTTGTACTGGCGTATTCAATCATTAGATCCCCGAAGCACAAAAATCTTGAATATTAACTTGCAGTAAAACAAGTCCCAGAATTTAGGTGGCAAACGTATTTATCCAAACCTATTCTCACAAAATCCAACGGCGATTTCAACACAATAGTCCAGCAGTAACAGCAATACTCTTCTTGACTTTAGAAAATATTTTGTATCAGAAGCTGGAAAGCAAATTATCCTCTTCGATAAATATAAAACACACAGGCCTCCAATATATCGCTTACTCCAAAATGATCTTTAATATATCGGTTAACTCCAAATTAATCTTCAGTGTATCGCTAACTCTAAATACAAGGTCTTTTCTCCATACATCAGCATAACTTCACCAACGCAAATTTCATCCACACAAAACAGAGTCAAATCTACTTCTGCCCAAAATCACCCGGCCTGGGCTCAGAGTTTACTCAAGAATCCCCACACGATGTCATTATACAGATTTTGTATATTGTACAGTTTTCTCTGTGGGGGATTTCCCAAGTACTAAATATTATCAAATAAAGAAAAACCCTATTTCCATGTTGGGAAACTCCCATGGTGACCTGATAGGTCCATGCACTCAATTGCCTTTTTTTACAGAATTGGAAATCACCATAAAATTGCTAAATATCATTCTGTTAAAATAAAATTCCTCTCTGTTGCAATCGAAGAAAAAAAAAATTCAAGTTCACATAAAATTGTGAACTGGTGATTTAGTATTGTTTTTAGAGTCTAGTAATCATTGGTTATGATTGATTAAGACCAAATCACTATATGAATAAATTCAGAATCTTTCATGATGTTGGTATTATTTTTGACCAATTTTGTCGCTACCACAAGAAAAAAAACCCTTCAACATAAGTTTATTAGGAAATTCAGAAGTACTTGAAAACATGAACCAAATTTATTAACACTTAATTGGTCAAGATGTGGGGGATCCATATGGACCCAACATTTTGTTTTTCAAGGTGTGGGGTCCATATGACCCAACATTTGGTTTTTGCGCGTCAGCGCAAAAAAGCGAAGTAATTTTTCATCGCCCTTCAATGTGTTTGTCTAACTTTACCATACGTTTCACTTGGTGGCAAACAAATTAAATCGACCAACCCTTTCCCCTGCTTATTAGTACAAAATGAGCATTTTCGAGGACGCTCTTCGAATTTATTCTGCCCATAAAATCGTAACCGAACAATTCTTTTATAAATTTTATTTCAGGAATGTACTAACATACTGCAAATATGAACCAAATTTGATCGAAATAGTCAATTAAGGAGTTAGTTTTCAATTTTTTGGCGGGGCAATTTTGACGCGACACGACAAATTTATTTTGGCCACCATTTTGAAACGGGTTGTCCGATTTTCAAAATGTTTTCTTTGTTTTAAATCTTTTTTTTAAGTACTTCACTTTTGACCAGAGTTTCAACGTAAAATTCCTTCGCAAAAGCTCTTTTTCGGTGTTGGATCCATATAGATCCCCTTTGACCACTAACGGTCATGTGGCAGACATTGACCACTGTAGGGGAGGCATCACCTTATTATCATAATTATAGATCTATAATAAACATGATCTTAGCCGTTAAATTCAAATTCAAACTTAATTTTACGTAATTAACCTTTCCTGTAATTATTTTAAAATGTCAGCCGAATCCAAGTATATTGATAAATATTCAGGGGAGTTTTCAAAAAAAAAAATATTTGAATCCTTATTGATATGAACTTTGATAGCGGTGGCGACTATATAACAACTTTCGAGACTTACGCGTTTTCTATTGTACTAATATACCAAAAGCCTATGAAATATATTGTTAAGTATGATATAAAGAGTTAACTGAAAACTTATAGCACTATTCCAATCATATTTCGGTATAAGTTTTGAGTCATTGTATCAAAATACTCCTTTCAAACAACTTGCATTTATTTATTGTTTTTACTTTAAATCATATGGTTAAAAAGATTTTGCTTTCAATAACAGTTACTAAGCTTTGATCATGTTGATAATATTTATTAATCTTTAACAATGCTTTTAATGCTACAGTCCCTAAAAATGTCTCGCTCGGCTGAATGTCAAGTTTTTACCTACTTTCACCTATCAGAATATCACAATTTTTGGCGTACATTTTTAATAGAGTCTCTAGTTTATACACTTCACTAGTGATTTCACGTCCATTATTAAGGTCAAAATGACGCCTAAAGACTACTTCGAAAAAGTTGACCCTTTTTCGCCGAAACCTCATAATTTCATGATGTTCGAACAATTCAACTGGTTTCAAATTTTGACAGATTGTAGGCTTGATACCTCTAATTGAATTACAAACAATATTTTATAATTTTTTTTAATTGCCTGTTTTAAGTATCTACATAATCTACATTTTGTCTGATATACGCATTCGCATAATTTACTTACAAATTGAGCATTCTAATGAGGTAAAAATTGCAATTTTTATGTAAACAAAAGAAAAATACGGCATTCTAATTTTTATGTTTTCGATTTTAGTTCACGATCAACGCTGCCTTGATAGCGACATTATCCATGGTATGAGTACTCGCAAAGGCAGTGGTAACTATTTATCTTTTCATGATTAAAAAATAGTTATGATTCACATTTTCCTGAGCAGATGGATTCTCTTTACCCTTAATGTACAAAAATATTTGAATAATACGCTGCGCCATTTTTGATTTGCCGGTGTATAAGTTCACCATTGTAACCAACATTCCAAAACTTAACCCACGTCTTTCTGTACCTGAGCCTTTTTTGTAACACGTCTACCTGAGGGGGGTATGAAAGAGGTGGCGTCTAAGATATAGCAACTACCCCCTGATATTTCGAAATTGGAAACCCCAAAGTCTTATTGTTTGATACTTTAGTATACGGTAAGTTAGAGACTCTTTTTTCCATTGAAACTAAGTTCATTAAAAAAAATCATAAAAAATGGTCAAGGCGTTACATTATTACGACGTCACAAAGTATTTCCGGGCAAAAATGGGCTCTTTTTCAAAAAAATCTTTATGAAAGGTAAATGTCCGATTTTCGTCGGTATTTTTTGCTAATAAATTAAGAAATCAACAATTCTAACATGTCCTGTAAGTTTTATATCCATATCATGCAGATATTGTTTCAAAATAGCGATTTAAAATTTGGACTTTGACGGCCTACTATACCTTAGATTGTACTCCCATTTTATTTTTTCATGAAATGACCGAGATTGAAAACAAAACAAAACAATTACCCAAATGCTCAGGGTAGCTTTTTTTTTCCGTTTTGGTGCAATCGGAGATCTTCCGTTAGGGGGTAACACCCCCCCCCCCTCCCTTAGGAAGATGAGGGTTAAATTTAGATGTGTATATAACGTTTTAAAAACGTTCTAAAACGTTTCAAAATCGTTATAAGCGTTTTGAAAACGTTTTAAAAACGTTTGTTGTTTACTGGGATATTCCCATATTTACATTACATCTAGAGCATTACTGTTAATTCATTCCTGTATTGTGTAAATCTTTTCTCTTTTGTCAAATATTAACCCTCATCTACGAGGAAGAACCATGTCATAATAACAATAATGGCGTCTGAAAACAAGACGAGCACATCTGTTTTGAAGAACTTGGAGGCGATTTAGTTGTTTTTTATCAATGCCATATACACTGTTATACTGTTGGGCAATTTTTTAGCGTTGGTTAAACTATGAACAACCCAATTGTTTGGTAAATAATATTAACCAACTGTTGATGAAATTTTACGCAATATTTGGGTAATTAGCTAAAACTTTTACCCGACAGTTAGGTAATTAGCCAACATTGTACGCAACGTTGGTAATTATTTACCCAGAAGTTGGGTTGTTCATAGTTGAACCAACGTTGGGTAAATTAATTGCCCAACGTTCTAACAGTGTAACAGAGAGTTGCAATAATCTAACTTAGACAAGATGAGAGTGCGAACAATATCCATGCGAATACGGTACTAATTTCGCAACTGCCGGTTAACAGAACGAGATAAAGCAGTGATATGATTTGCCATGGTCATAGAATGATCAAAAATAACGCCAAGGTTACGGATGATGGGGGAGGAAATAATTTCTTGGTCACTGAGTAGGAGAGATGCTTTAATGACTGATAATGATGAGGAGATGAGGCAACAAAGAACTCCGTTTTGGTCTGGTCTAGCTTAAGCCTGTTGGTAAGCATCCAGGATTGCAGGTAATTAACACATTGGCTGAGTCGGAAGAGAGCACAGGCGGCATCACCATCACAGTTCGGATCAAAAATTTCATACATCTTAACGTCGTCTGCATAGATGTGATACTTCAGATCATGGTGCTTAATAATCTTACCAACAGAGCGGGTGTAATACGAATATGCCTGCGGACAAACAACGGACCCGTGGGGAACCCCATATAACAGATCATTATTAGCGGAGAAACCACCACTGATGTTGACTTTGCATGTTCTGCCACTCCAACCAGTTCAGGACGTCATGGGTAATACCAAAGTCACAAGCGAAGTGATCTAACAAGATACCATGATCCATGTTATTAGGGCTTACTGATGTTTGAATGCATTTGCCTCACTTTTACTGTTTGCTCCAGAACAATCTTTGACCGATCATAAAGGTATAAATCTACATTTTTTTTTCAATTTCTTCGTCACGTGTTTTTAGACACTAAATCATCACGCATGATATCAACCCTTTGGGCAATGAAACATCAAAGGAGCTGCCATATTTCTAGGTAGACTGAAATGATAATGTGAATGCCCCAGTTTTTGACGATAAATTCTCTCTCATCTTTAATACACACCCACGCAATGTGCAGTGGATTGTATTCTAAATACTATGTGTAGAAATCAAAGAATGAGCGTTACACATAACAAATCATGAATAATTTTCGTAATAGAAAAAAAAACACTAAACATATCCGTAGCAAGCTACAATTATAAACAGCCAACAATTAAACCTTTCGCTGTCATTTATAATAAATGTCGACTAGAGATTTCAGACTGTCTAGTTTTTACTATTAAAACGTAGGAAAATCAATTATGGATGGGCGAGTAGAACAAACGTTTTGGTTACCTTATCACCGTAAGCCAGAAATGCAGAGGAGGTGGCGAGAACGACTTTTGCACCCTAAAATATTGATTCAAAAAAAAAAAGACAAGAGAAAAATACTTTCATGACGCGTTACATCCAAAGGTACATATTGGGTCAAACAATCAAAATTGAGTTTCTAGTATGACTGAAATTATTTGACAAAAATCTACAAAACTAAAGGTATCGGACATTCTGTTACCGAGCTATGGTCAAACAAAGAATGACAACATTGATGGATTAAGTAAAAGACTTCTGAGAAAATCATGACAAATTTAAACTCAATCTGACAATTTTTTCACATTTAGAGCGTATTTATTCAGAAATGTATTCATTCATTGACTTACTTTTTTACGATATCTAAAAGTTGACCTCCCGACCATTTGTCACTCATTTTCAACTTCAGACAGCCATAGCTGTACAAATGCACCGCAAGTACAAATCTCATTAGAATGTAACTTAACAATTATCCCTAACCTCATTATCACCGTGCAACCGGATAGAATTGTTTACGTTATATGTTTTCAAACAAATGCGCAGAAATGTATTTAAACTCCATTTTTATGCCCAGGCTAAAATGGTGAATATGCATTTCACAATAATTTTTTTTTTAAATGCAATGAGAACAATTCAGCTTTGAATCTATAGATAATTATAAAATATAGATTCTGTTAAAAATAATGAAAGTCCGATAAACGCCTCTCGAAATTTGGCTAAATAAAGGTTTTATGCGCAAATACTTTCCGGTGGAAGTGTATTTTATAAAGTGGGATAAGTTAGGCTGGTATACCGTATTGGTAAACGGTATACGCTATTCGCTATATGCTCCTCGAGAGGCACTCATGTGTTTAGTGATATGATAAAGATAATCCCTGTCAGTTTCAATATCAGTGCCTCTCCCGGGTGCGTATACATGTAGCAAATTCCGTGCACTATATACTTGTATGTGATCGAAGCCTTAACCTTTTATCGCAGTGAAGTTACTTTAACTTCCAAAGAGCTGGAGTAATAAACACTCAACAGGAGTTTATTTTGATAAAAGATTACAAAAATTGCTTCTGGCATGCCTTATATGTAGCATATCTTATCAAAATAGTACAGTTGATATAAATATGATAACATGCCTTCAATGTTGTTATTTATATTATATTATTAGGTTTTTTTTAATTGTGTAGATTTAGCTTATCATAGTTATATTTATTACTTTATTATCATTAATATTATGTTCAGGTCTGTTTGATGTAACATCATCATATTTTATTTAAGACACGGATGTGTATTCTTGACCTAACTAAAAACAAATTAATTTTGTTAAAGGAATAATGGCACTGATGTCAAGATAAACCCCATCTCTAAAAGCACATGTTTCAGTATCAGATCTTCCTTCAAAAACATACTTTCCAAAATTGTTACTGCATTAAGTTTATTGAGTTAGTGGTGTTTCTCTTGCGACTAAAAGTCTAATAACCCTTAGGCGTGTTGTTTTTCTTTCTAAAATGATTAGATATAAGTGCCGTTTAGCAAACATAAACCCCTCTGTTAATATATTTCTCGTTCACCTCAGGAATGAATTATTGTTTCTATGAAGCATATTCGAGGTAAATTCGTGATAAATCGCCAGCATGTATGTATGGGAGCAAGTGAGAGGCATTTTATTTGAAACTCGGTTTACATTTTTGAATGACTTTCCGAAGTAATATTGATACAAGTGGTTTACGTGTTGTGTAAAAATAAAATGGATATATCGCATGTAAAAAGTACATATAATACTTCACCTTACATGATTCACAAAACGTAAAATCAAATCACCCTATATCGTCCATTCATCTGTGAAATTAAATTATACAATATAAGTCTTTGATATCAAGGAAATTCGTAATATTCGAAGTGAATTCACGATAAGATCTGATATATCATGTTAAGCGTGTCTATTTTACCTATATAAATATTGTCTCTGGTAATTTACGTGTTTTGACCTGGAGCCACTTTTTAAAAAACCAAGTGACATATATTAGTTGATCGATTCTGTGGTTAAGGGTAAATACTATCCATCTGCTCAAGAAAATGTGAATCTTAACAATTTTTATCATGAAAAGATAAATAATTTCCACTGCATTAATTTTGTTTGGACTCGAACTGTGGCTTATGGCGCGGGTTAGCCATGGATTACGAGACGAGGGAATAGCAGCTGGTAAAACAACGCGAGTTTATTTCATTATCACTCAAAATCAAAACCTATATTTATACAATGTTATTTTTAATTCAAATAAAAGTATTAAACTTACAATCTGTCAAACGTTTTAAAAAACAAACGAATTGTTCAAACATCATGAGATTATGAGGTTTCAGAGGAAAAGGCGTCAATCTTTTCCGAAATAATCTTTTTATGCCATTTTGACCTTAATCATGGCTTTGAAATCTAGAGACTCTATTCCTAATGTACGCCAAATTTGTGATGTTTGGGCATTGTAAGTAGGCGAAAACGTGCAGTAAACACGCCGTTTCGCTCGCGAAAAATGCTGCTGCCTTAAACGTTTTTCATGTTGAGTAACTTACGAAACATATGTTTAAAATATGCTGAATAACCGTCGTTCTATTGTTATACACATAAAAAATAAATATGAGACTCTGGAAGAAGAGATTAATTCCAAATATCAAAATCCAAAGCTAAAGCTAAAATTCTATGGAAAAATTACTTCATATCTAATCAGTGTTAAAATGACAACGTAAAGGATGCTAAATTAAAGATTATAGTTAACAGCACAAAGAGTATTTTTAACCTTATTTATATATTATCTATATTAACTATTGTACAAATTCTTCCAAGATGATAAACGCCTGCTGGCGTGTCAAGTGTATTTGTGTTTTCGGAATTTACTTAATTCAAAATACTGGAACACACTGCAGGCTATTGATATCCAAGAGGTTACCTTCAACATAATAATCTAAATGGTTTGCCTCTTGTACATTTCCACCAAAGTGAACACATGTTGTGCTTGTGCCTGAGGAGGAACATTACAATTACCACAAAATGTCGTCATTATTTTCATGATATTTACAAGAGGTTGTGTAACTGAGAGACTAAGAATTGCATTATGTATGATAAGGATCAAAAGTTCGATTTTTGAGAAAAATTATTATTATCTATGTACTTTATTCAAGTCTGAAAGCATTGGATCATATAAATGCTAGAATATAAGAGCTTGATTACAGCTTGGTACACATCACATACATTGAAAATGAATGTCTATTTGTACTAGTCCTTCTTGTATGAAATATGTTTGTATGCAAATGCTTTACCCTCGTCTAACAAAGCCTTTTTTGTAACACGTCTAACAAGGGGGTGGGGGTGTTGCAACCCCCTCAATTTTTGGAACGAAATTTCCAATCAATAGATAGGTATGGTCCTCCCCTATTTAGCGATACCAAGATCACAAATATAGACCCAGGCGTTACGTAATTATGGCATCATAAAGGTTTTTCAGGTCGAAATCGGCATTTTGCTAAAAGTTATAAATACTAGTAACGGAATTCCATCGGTTTATTGCAAATAAAGAAGAGAAACGATCATTTTAAC
The DNA here is from genome assembly GCA_000969725.1 of Ophiothrix spiculata. Lineage (NCBI taxonomy): Eukaryota > Metazoa > Echinodermata > Ophiuroidea > Amphilepidida > Ophiotrichidae > Ophiothrix > Ophiothrix spiculata. Next base: position 85,244 of record JXSR01S019247.1, on the reverse strand, counting down.
ATGGCCTGCAAGTTTCAGCATTATAGTATGCATTCATTTTTTTTAATTGCGACTTGATTTTTTGTGTGTGTGTGTGAAATCCCAGAAGTTTTTAAGTTGCCATTTTAAAATTTGTATGCATTCATTAAGACTCAAACTTACGAGAAAAGAATCATCATTTCCATTCTTTATTAGCAAACAACTTGATAAAAATCTGATACATAGAACTTTTTTAGCAACATTTTGATTTGGTTGCCATTTTTTGCCATAATGGCCATTACGTCAGGATTACATAACGCCGATTTTTTTTTATGATCTTGGTATTGTTGGATAGAACAGGATCATACTTATCTATTTATAGCAAAGCCAAGTTTATTGAAGTTTCTATTTAAATTATGGGGGGGGGGGGGGTTGCAGCAAACCCCCTTTGGAGTTCATGTTACATAAAATAGCTCATGAGGACAAGGGTTAATTAATCCCATCGATTGATATTTGAGTTCGAAATCACTGTATCGAAATCCTAATTTTCAAATTGTTCACTCCCAGCATGGATAATTTTGTATCTTACGCAGAACAAATTATCAAGGGATCTACTTATTCCTGGTTCAAATCTCTATCAGGGCATACAAAATTAAAGATTTTTAATTAAGACAGTTTGCTGACTGCATTAAATTTTACGGGAACTTGTACATATTACGATAAAATGTTGGCAATAGAATTGCCATGTATTTCCCCGTAAAATATACGGGAAATATTGTTTAGTATATCTGTTCTACAAATTTGAAACGTGTACATAGCTTGATAAGATACCCCCTTCAGTTCATGTAAAATCTTATATATTTCTTGCTTATTGAAAACACATAGGGGCATGTTCAACAATTTCGTTATCATAGGTTTTTGAATTTTACTGCTTAAATTAGTTTAAACATAACGTTAAAAAACTGTTTAAAAACGTTTAACTTACGTTAATAAAACCTTTCAGACCCATGCTTTAAAAATTGTTTTCTTTCGGGTTTTTTTAAACGTTTCTAAAACGTTTTTTTAAAACCAACTTATCTTTTGCCAATTTAAAACGTTCCAAAAAGGTTTGATATAAACAAAACGGTTGTAAACCATTAAAAACCTTTCCAAAACGTTTCAGAAACGTTTCAGACAAGTTTTGTGTTTGCTGGGTCCCAACACCACTGTTTGATCAGTAATAATATATAGCCATTTAATGCTAAAGGCACATTATTGGTGGCGCTATTTCCATAAATCAAGTTTCCAAGTTTTAAGAATCTATGACCCTTAGTTTTTAACATTTGACACAAATATTTAATTTATGCAATATGCATATAATTAATTTCAAAACATGTATAGCGCCACCAATAATGAAATTTCAAAATATGGGCTAAAAGGGATGTTTTTTGATCTAAAATGAACATTTTTTGAGATAAACTGTGAAATTAAATAATGGAAACAAATATTACAGTTCAACACCTATTTCCAGAACTAATTTAAACACTTAAAGGGCTTGCATTTATTATAACAGTGCATTTTTGTCGAAAAATTATTAAATGAACCCATCCAACGACCGTAGAAACTTACCCATCGCAGAAATAAGCGAGTCACATCATATTAGAGAATCATAACAAAATTACAACGAATTTTGCTCATTTATTATTGTCAATATACCTGTGAGCAAGGTAAAGATAATGTCCATTAATTTTCTAGCTACAACAATTGAAAGAGGTTTAAAGCCATGGATTTTAGTAGTTGTCTGGTAAAAAGAATCCCAGATTTTAACCATTAGGGGTAATGTAACAATGATTGCTAGATTAGATCATGAGCACTAACAACCATCAATAAGTTTATATACTTCGTGCAAACACAATCAGCTTGTTTCCATTTGTCATTTAATTCTACGAGAAGATTCATAAAACTAACACATATGAAAAAAGTACAGTCCCTACTATGTAAAAAAGTATATGCTACTGTTAAAAGTGTGTGATTCTTTTGGGGTTGAGAGCTTTTCTACTGTTTACACAAGAATATTTGAAACCTCACACAAGTATGTGTGATCTTAAAGGATCATATTGCATGCAAAATGAAAGCAAGATGCTTTCTTTAAAAAAAATGAATAATTCAGACTACCTTGAGACTATCTTGGTAGCTTTCACGGTTTTCAAGTAGAACAGGCTATGGTCGTGAGAAGAATTCCAATGTCAAAAATAACATTTCGTTGCTGTATGGCACGATTTTAGGTTCATCGCGTGTCTCATATCAAAAAACAACAACAAATACTATTACCAAAAAAAAATTCATTTTATATCTTAACATTGAATACGAATTTAAAAGTACTTGACGTTTCTTAAACTTTAACGATTTTATTCATGTAATTATTTGCATGTTTTTAAGTAGTACCTGGTTAAAATCTTGTTTTCAATTTTAACTTAAAGATGTTTTTTCTTTCTCCTAACTTTCTCCTAATGCAGATTTAAGAAAATATATTTATCACGAGTTTTTTTTGTTTACCCCTCTCTTTTAACATCAACATATTCTTCATATTACTTCCGTAGTAAAATCTATGAAATGCCTCGGTATATAATCTTAATTTATTTATCATATCTATTTCGTTGTGACTTGTTTAAAGGGGGACTACTTTATAAGTGAGCCACCACTGCTTTACATTTAGGGCCCCTGTATATAAACTTACAATGATAAAATATTGCATAAAGATGACTTTAAATGTCAAATTGTACCACGTGAATTAAAAAAAATTATGCACGGATTAAAACTGATTTTGACCTTGTTAAAGCACCAAATTATACATTTTTTGTTAATGTAGTAAAGCAGATTAAATAAGCTTTCAAATGCAGAAAAAATTATAGAAATCGGATGAAAAAAAAAATATGACCAATTTTGTAAGTACTTTTCAGCTTTTATCATAATGCCATAAATCGTAATTGTGATATGTAATATCTTGCTTAACTGTGTAAATCCCATTGGAATGGAAGAAAAAGAGACGTACTTACAAAATTGGTCATATCTTTTTTATTGTTCATCCAATTTCCATCAATTTATGATTTGGTGCTTTAATTAAGGTCAAGATCAATTTTAATTCGTGCACATTTTTATTTGATTCACGTGGTATAGGGAAAACACTTAGCAAATCTTTATCGTAAAACTAATACATTTTGAATACCGGTACTTAAAATGAAAAACGCTGACAAATTATGATACGATAAAAATTAACAATTCAATATTCATACAAGATACAATAGCCAAACAAATGGGGATCACAAAATCTGATATAATCCAATGTATGTTTGGATTTTTAAAAGTTATTAATGCTGTCGAAGGATCACTTATTACATTCAGAGAATTCATGATTAGTCCCTGTAGAAAAGTAGAGCACGGGAAAGTGAAATTGAAATGAGTCTTTATCGAAAATTTTCTTTTGCTGCTAATGTCGACAAAAATGATGACAAATTATTTTTTGTCGACAAAAGTTTAATATTCAAAATTCAAGAAATTGTAACTTTAGCTTATAAAGAACTATTCAACTATCAACTATTCTCCATGATGGTATTTGGAACTTTCAATATTAATATATACCCCTATCACTTCAAATTGCATTTAAGTTTTACCATGTTTGAAAATGTTTTTATTGTAAAGTGCCTTGAGTTCACTTGATGTAATTGCGCTCGATAAAAATAAAGTATTATTATTATTATTATTATTGAACTCTGTTGCATCATACAGATGCTAAATGGTTTTATTATTATTTTTCAATCATTAAGCCTTAATATCAAATGACCTTGATCCTGATGTTGTCTATATATTGACCTCAAAATCGTATTTTGTTTGTATGTATCGCTATTCTGAGGTGATATTTCAATGTTATGGCCACCGTGTAGAGTACAGTACATTTTATGTTTATGATATGTTTACCGACATTTTCATAATGGATGACAGCTTGCGGAAGCAACCATGGTTCAAGTCTCCATAAAAGCAATGGAAAATTTTTCTCTTTTCATGATTAAATTCGGTAGAAACAGATCATTTTTATTTTTCGTATTTTAAGCTTGTCTAACTGATACTTTGGCTGTCATGGTTATAAACATGCAAGGGATGGCACAGGTATAACAAAACGTTGAGTTACATCAATATTTGGATCAGGGACGTCTATAACCAACGTCTCTAATTTAGATAGCCTAAAGTATCAAACATAATAGCAGTATTCCTTTAACCAACCTTTATAAAAGCGCAGTTATATTTTGCTCAAATATAAACAGTTCATTTTTGCACACACACTTTCGTACATCAATGTAAACAAAAAGTACTATGACTTCTTTGATGCTTATGATTGAGATAAAACAGCCCTGGAGGTATCTTTTAAATACTCTCACAAAGCATTTCAAAGCATAAAATATTGTGTTTTAAGTCCTGAACAGTCTTAAAATGCCTTATTACTTTTGGAAGTCGTTTTGAAAATTTCAAATTCAACCTTACGGCTAAACATGCATCTTATTACATCAGCATACTTGTTTTGATTTATTCAGTCTATAAAAGTGGTTTATATGAAACAACATTTACGCCATAGTGTTTGAATCGTTTTCAAAAATAGACACGTATTGTGATTGTTTTGGAAACACTGCAGAAAACACAACAAATACATTACAGAGAATATGTTAAACATACAAGAAATTACTTTAAAGAGTTACTTTATTGGGTAAGGCATCGTAATGTGACCTTTGTTAACGCTTGTTTTTTTGTTTTTTTGACATTCAGATTCACAATAACCTTATGGCGTTCATTCTGCGTTCGTGTAAATAATTAAGAATGTTTACTTGACTACTTCGTTAGCTTTCGTACGAACGTCTTGCGGTGGTTGTACGAAAGAGTGTTTACTTATAATCAGTTTGCAAGGTCGCATACATTTTTTGTGTTCGTGCAATGGACTTGCGAATTTGCAATCAATAAAACACAAAAATAAAGTGTGGGAAATGGGAGACAAGATGAAATAGAGGAAAACAAAATAAAGGGTATTAATAGATTAAGAGAAGGTGTAGAAGAGAAATAGATTCAAAAAGATTCAATATGTATTACTAAATCAACAACATAATCTGCCATAATTATTATATCATCCGCATAATAAACTGAGTTACTTTTTGTAACATCAGAAAACATTTAATTCCACAAGCGTTATTAGCGTCCAAATAATTTGAAATTTCTGATTTAAAAAGCGCAAATTGAACTGGGCTTATTAAGCAGCCCTGTCTAAAACCAATTTTACGGCTCGGGAAATCAGACATAATATTTCCTTGGCGAAGAAATGCTTTGACAGTTTATTAACACTAAAAAACACTAGTTTCATTTTTGATAGCACGATGTTCGTACGCTTTCGTAGGTTGGTAAGAAATGGTCAAAACAAGTGTTCGCAGCTTGTTCGTACGGCGTTCGCAACCAGTCGTAAGGGTATTTTTGGTCTATATTTAAAACAAAACTAATTTTCGTTAAAGTGAAATACATTTATTAATATTGCACCGGAAACCACTTTTGTGATTTTGTCGGCTAACAGACATTTTCCCACATTTTTTTAACAGAATAATACACAGGCAAGTTTTCTTATAAGAAGTCTTTAAGTACGGACCAAAGAAGAGGTAACGATATGCTTTGACGGACACATAACCCGTAATATCTAAAGGTACCTTAACCCTTATTCTCCGAAGGGGGGGGGGGTGTTGCAACCCCCCACCCTAAAGTTTTTCTCCCGCTTCATAAAAACGCAAAAGCAACCGGCCCCAGGAATTTGGGTAATCTCTTTCACATCCTTTGCGGTCATTTTGATGAAAAAAAATAGGGGGAGGAGGGGGGAGGGTAGCACGTAAGGTGGGGTTAGGGTAGGCCGTCAAAGTTGGGGCGAAGCGGGTGGGGGGGGGTGAAATCCCTGAAATTTTAAAATGTCGCCATTTTGAAAAATGTATGCATGCTATATAAAGACTCAAACTTACAAAAAATATTGGAATCATCATTTCCCTACTTAATTAGCAAATAATCCGACAAAAATCCGTTATTTAGAACTTTTATAGCA
>JXSR01S019247.1:67672-78757 GCA_000969725.1 Ophiothrix spiculata | reverse complement strand
CTTACAATCAAAAACAGTCATTAAATATATACATTCAAAGTATCTATAAACAAGAAAATACAATGTACAATGAAAAGATGGAACAAACTGCCTACTGCTTATTTAAGAGCCGGATGACATGAGGTATAGTTGATTTGGAGAATCTGTCAGTTCTACATTTAGATACTATTATAGTGCTCGTACCTACTGCCCAGGATGAGTCTACAGCACCTTTTCTGGATCATTTCAAGTTGTTTGCTCTGCTCTTGGGTGATGGATGGATGCCAAACCGGACACGCATACTCCATAAGGGGTCTAATGTATGCTTCATACAGAGTCAAAAGATCTTCAACAAGAGCACTAAAGCCACATAGTGTGTACATAAGAAATAATCTTCTAGATGCCCGGCTTATCATGTCAGCCACCTGTTTATCCCATTTGAGATCTTTTTGAATAATCAAACCAAGCAGTTTCATCACAGCCACAGTATCAAGCATCTCACCAGCGAGGGTATATGGGTAATTAAAAACATTAAAAAAAACCTAAATATGCATAATATGGCACTTTTATGATTTTGTAACATATCGTTGCGATCGCACCAATCACTTAAGGCATCCAGATGGTGTTGGAGCTTGTTTTAATTATATGCATTTTGTTTTGACCCGTTTAAAGACATAAATGTCCTAAAAGTTATTTGTTTTATACTTAAAATTCTCCAAACGCTACATTAAGTATTCGCTTCAAAATCTCAAACAGTCAGGAAAATGGCTCGTTTTTGTCATTAGGCTATCTTGTAGATTTTAAGTAAAATTTGTTTAACTTGAAAAATTTTAAGGAAATTTTGGCGATTGAACATATGAGTGTAAAGAAACCTGCTTTAGCTCCGACATTTATTGTTCTCACGATCATTTATTGCAAATTTTGAAGGGCATATTTCCCTTATATTCAACCAAAATTACAACGAAATGGGTCATGCTTTTCAAGCGGTTAATCATAAAGTATTTGAAAGTTCACATGGCCAATGATAGATAATATAGATTTTAGTCTTCGTCATTTTTAATAATAATATTCTTTAGCCCCTTTGCAAATATTATCCCCCTTCTAGCTGAAAGTACGACTAAATGTTATAAGAGAGTACGTATTCACTGTAACATGTTTAAGAGTGATTTTCTTTATAGGAGTATGTTTTATAAGAAAAGCACATATACAATATGTTTACTATAGGATGTATGTAGAGAGGCATTTATATTTAACCATTGAAAGAGATACATAATCGTGCTTCGGAAGTTACTTCATTAATATTTCATAGAAAATAGGTTTATCGGTAATACAAGAAAGATGAAATAAGTAACTTCTATAGCAATTTTATAACTTTCATTTTTTGTACAAAGCCTGAAGCATACACCGGGCAAAAAGATTTGCAGACATTAACATTGATTTATTTTTTCTAGATAAAATCTACAAAATGATAAAATCTAGGTTCTAAATGGTATTATTCAAAAAGTGCTGTAAGTAAGTGACATCCAGTAGGACCATAATAAAAGTTACTAAATCTGTACTCATTTGAGTCAATTACTGCCCGGAATGATTGTCCCGTTGTTAGTTGAGTAACTGATCGTCCCGCTATATATGTAAAACAATAAAACACAATAGATATATAAAATAATGCGCATACAAAGTATTTCTAAATGGCATTCTACAAAAAATGCTGTAATTAAGTGACACCCAGTAGGACCATAATAAAAGTTACTAAACTTGTACTCATTTGAGTCAATTAATCTATAGAAACAATTTTTGTATTTAAATTGTAAAAAAACCACACATTTTAGATTTCCAAAATATACAATTGGAGATTATAGATAATCACTCAAACCTTTGAAAAAATAACAAAAGATGACAAGTATTTTTGGTTACGTGTGACCTAGAAAACCGTTTCTCCTGTTCTAGTGAATAACTTTGTCGAAGTCAATGATAAAATGCTTTAAGCGGTAAAATGATTATTAGAATTCAAGAACATTCTTACAATATAAATATCACCTAGTTTGTTTTTATCGTAAAACCCCAACGGCATAACATGTTTCAATTTATGCGTTCCAGATGTTCCCGAGAGCAATAATAATAATAAAATTATCGGGAAGTAACAAAGTTACCTGAGGTGTCAGTGCGGAAATTATTCTACTAGAGAAAACATTAGCCGCATAGGGAAACGTAGTCTTAATCATTTTAGACAGAATAAAGAGGCCATATGGACCATTTTCAGAGTAGAATATAATTCAAACAAGAGAACATATACAGTTTGGTCATCAGAGCTTCATATATGCCTTACTTTGAAAATGAATGGTACCAAGAGCATTCCTATTGTCTATGAACCTAGACGTATGCAGAAAGCAATACGCTGCTACGAGACCCACAACATATTCGGTATATTCTACAATATTGTGTTAGGGTCAAGGATATAAAATGACCGAGGCCAAATTCACCTCACGGGTTCTTAAATAAAACAAATAAATACAAATCAAATTGGACCTAAAAATCGCGTTTTTGACCCATTTTAGCTGTTGTCCCCTTACCAATAAATGAGAAAATTGATCACATTCGGAGATCCATTTCACACCCAACAAGACACATGCCTTTTAGTGGTCAAAGGGGATCCATATGGATCCAACACTTAAAAAGAGCTTTTGCGAAGGAATTTTACGTTGAAACTCTGGTCAAAAGTGAAACACTTAAAAAAAAAAAGATTCAAAACATTTTGAAAATCGGACAATAGTGTAGACGCAATTCGGCACTTTCTGAATCCCGTTATTTTTTTTATGATTATTGAACCAAAATTTGCACAGAGAAAGATGAGAGTATGAGTAAAATGAAAATGCAGGGTGGCAAAAATGTAGTCTGTGCAGAATAGAGTTATGGTAGAGTTTTCAAAATGGCGACCAGAATTACTCTGAATGATTTCAAAGAGTCATTGGCGAGGTTTAAAAAGAGTGTAACAAATATATAACACTGTTAAAACACACTTCTTACTAAGTTTTACTTTCTAGTTTATACAGAATTTAACAAACATCACTTTTACTCATTAAACCTCGATGTTAACACTCGTCTGTATGGGCAAAATATGGATTTGGGGCTTGACTACAAAATGGAGTCTGCACAATTGTTTTAGATTGATTCTTAATCTTTGAGACTCATAGACTCAAAAACTGAATGATGCAAAGTACACACTATTGAGCATTTTGAGAAATCCAAGATGGCCGTCAGAATGACTTCCACGGCATATTACAAGGCATATTTTGACTTGTATGGTACCAATGACAATAATGTTGATGTCCATATTTTTGATTTCCTGGGTTGCCAAACTCATGATATCACAATTATCAATTGAATTCTTTTCCATTACCAAAAATTCAATATGGCCGCCAAAACGCAATGTTCTTTAAAATTTATTAAAATAGCAACAATTATTATAGGAGGGGAGCGTGGCCGAGTGGTTAGAGCGTTGGACTCATAATCAAATGCATTTGTATGGCGTGGGGTGGAGCCCGTGCTTGGCACGTCACCTTGTTTCCTTAGGCAAGAAACTTAACTCTTCTTACTTCGTGCTTCGGATCGCACGTAAAGTCGTCGGTCCCACACTGTTAGAACGTTGGGCAAATAGTTTACCCAACGTTGGTTCAACTATGAACAACCCAACTTCTGGGTAAATAATTACCAACGTTGCGTACAATGTTTAACTGTTGGGTAAAAGTTTTTGCTAATTACCCAAATATTGGGTAAAATTTCACCAACAGTTGGTTAATATTATTTACCCAACAAATGGGTTGTTTATAGTTTACCCAACGCTAAACAATTGCCCAACAGTGTAACAGTGCATCTGAAGTGGTCCTGACACACTCCGCGACCGTATGTCAAAATACGTCATCTACTCTAGGACCAGAGTAAATAGTCAATACCTTCAAATGTCCTCTAGGACCGGAGAGCTCATTTAGATGCTGAACAGGCTTTGATGAGAATAAGCGTAGAAGTAGAAGTATAGTAAAGCAATTGAAATGAGCAGGTTGGATTAAAGCAGGATCACTCAATTTCAAATTATGCCAGTTACATGTTTTAAACTCAAAATGGCACCGAAGATGTGATCGAAAATTGCCACCAAATACTCTGTTTTAGTCAAATTAGGATAAAACTATTTTAATACAGTATTCAAAACTCACCAAACTTTCTAAATAATCAGTTGAAATGACTTTGAGGCTTGCAACAAAAATAAATTATTTCAAAATGTTTCTATATAACATGCATCAAATCCAGAATAGGGCTCATGAAGAGGTCCAAAATGATCACAAGATTTATATTTTTGCAATTTCTCAAATTTTGTTGCTGATAAATTTGAGATCTAAAATACACGACAACCAAATTGAGGTCCAAAGTGGCTTGGTCAAATATTATATATATATTTAAAAAAATAGATAGAGTGACATTAATTCACAGTATTCAAACTATAACTAATCAAAATAATTCACAGTTGCTCCACCTTTGACTATGGAGCATGTTCACAGCATTCATTTTGAGAACTCTTTTTGCTGCAAATCTTAAAACCGACCCATTTTTGCGCAAAAAATGCAGTCTTGGAATTCATTATGGGAGCCGTTTTGAATTTAAGTAATAAAATAATTTTGTGAGTGAATTCATGTATAAATGTAGGGTCACTTCTTACCAACATCAACAATAAAATTAATAATAGTAAGGCTGTTTCCCTTTTAATTTGCATTGAATATTCAAAGTTTAAAACGTTGCATTAATGTCACTCTAATTCATTATGAACAAAAATGCATTGAGTTGGACATCATTTCGGCCCCATTTTGAATTAAAACAATATAACAACATGGTATGGGGAAAAACTGTAACCCTATTGTATAATTGTATATTATAAGTTAATATTAACCCTGCATTTATGTTGATTTAATTGATTTTTCAGCAACAGAATAGTATTTTGACGACCATTAAGGACATTGATAGGGCCACCATTTTGAATTTTAAGGATGTTTATAATAATTTTTGTTAAAGAAATTATACTGTTACAACCTTTTGAACATATGTTTTAAATGCCTTATTAATGGTACTGTTAATAGAACTCTATAATTTATTTTGGAACAAAAATAGTATTTTGGCCGCCATTTCAGACCTCATTATGAGCGCCAAATTGAATGAAACACATTTTTGGGGATAAAACATTTGCTTATGAGCCAATTCCCTCGTTATTGTCATAAATATCTAATGTTCTTAATAATGATTAATATCGCTCTAACCATCTTGTACCAAGATAGTATTTTGCGGCCCTCTTGGACCTCATTATTGGGACTATGTGGACTTTAAGTGTTTATTTAATATAATTTAAGTGTGATTTTCTCTTTTTGCCGCCTAGCTGTTTATTTCTATGATTGATTTTGAAAATAAACATCTAAATGGCTGTTTTGATCAATTTTAATGAAAATATGTCGTTTTGGCGGCCATTTTGGATTTTTGGTAAGTAAGTAAAGTAGTAAATGGTTTCTTTTGTATTTAGTGACTCCAAAAATAACTGAATCTTTGAATCTGCAGTGCAATATTTTGTTTTATGAAGCAAATTACAATTGGAAAATTCGTATTGGTGGCCTTTTTGGATTAAGAGCCATATTAATTATTTGCAACAGGTACATTTTTGCCACCCTAACTTTTCTTCATGCTGGGTGTCTGCTCTATCTATGACCAAAATTTGGTCAAATAATCACAAATTGATAACGGGATACTACTTGCGTCTACACTACAAACCGTTTCCCGGCCTAGGATCACGCGGATTTCGCAGAGGATTCTGTAAGTTATCTATAAAGTAGTAATTAAATTAAACAAACACACATTGAATTTTCATACACAGTGTATTTATTTGTTTTATTTAAGAACCCATGAGGTTAATTTGGTCTCTGTCATTTTATATCCTTGACCCTAACACAATATTATAGAATATAACGAATATGCTGTGGGTCTCGTAGCAGCGTATTGCTTTCTGCATACTTCTAGGTTTATAAACAATAGGAATGCCCTTGTAAAACTTTAATTAAGTAGAGCCTAACCGATACCATTCATTTTCAAAGTTAGGCATATATGAAGCTCTTATGACCAAACTGTATAAGTTCTCTTGTTTGAATTATATTTTACTCGGAAAAAGGTCCATATGGCCTCTTTATTCTGTCTAAAATGATTAAGACTACGTTTCCCTATGCGGCTAATGTTTTCTCTAGGAGAATAATTTCCGCACTGACACCTCGGGTAACTTTGTTACTTCCCGATAATTTTATTATTATTATCGCTCTCGGAAACGTCTGGAACGCATAAAATGAAACATGTTATGCCGTTGGGGATTTACGACAAAAACAAACTAGGTGATATTTATATTGTAAGAATGTTCTTGAATTCTAATAATCATTTTACCGCTTAAAGCATTTTATCATTGACTTCGACAAAGTTGTTCACTAGAACAGGAGAAAGGCGTTTATAGGTCACACGTAACCAAAGATACTTTTCATCTTTTGTTTATTTTTTCAAACGTTTGAGTGATTATCTCTTATCTCCAATTGTATATTTTGGAAATCTAAAATGGTTTTTTTTTTTTTTTTTAATTTTAAAAAAATTGTTTTTATAGATTTTCCTGACAATTTACGATTTAGAATTACGTTCCACTTTTCATGTCGTCATTTTACGTATCCCAGTCAAAGGGGTCTCAGTCACCCGATCCACCTTGAACCCTAAAAGTGGTCTTGGTTACCCGTATCGTTAGAATAAGTCTCAATTCATCGTGCGAACAGTTACGAACAGTATTTAGTCCGTCTGGTAGTATTTATATAATCTACAATGTATTCCAAAAAATACAAGACTCTATTTTTAATATTCGAATTCCTTTCACAAGTTTGGCATGTAATACTTATAATGCTTAGCAAAAAGTGAAAGCTCTATTACATAAGTAGTCTGAATTTATTCATTTTATCAAGAACTCACGTACCTTTCTTTTATCTTTCGTTGAATTAGATCGTCAAAAATCCCCTATACATTGTATTATGCAAGGATTTTAACTATGTCTTGTATAATAGTGAATCATAAGTTCTCATGTGTCGCATAAATGTATTTCAATTGATACCAATATAAACGTCATCCATTAATGTATGATACCACTATGTCATCATAATTAGCAACATGGGAAATATAAGAATAAATTGTTATGAAAAATCGTAGGAATCGCTGGATACGCCACTGGTCGAGTGTCCCTACAACAAGAAAAGACTAAAAAAATCACGAATACATAAATATGAAAAAAGCAAATTTTATTACACTGATAGATTGACTGGAATATTTATATATTTATTTATTTATATATTTATTTATTTATCTATTTATTTATTTTTTTTTTTTTTTTTTTTTGGGGGGCTGGTAAATATTTAATTTGTCCAACGAATTAACTTTACAAACTTGAATAAGGTTGTTTTTTTGTCCGATTATGATTAACGAAATAACTACTTTAACGTGCAAGTGGACAATGTCTTCCAAACACCGGTTGATGGTCAAAAGAGGGGGTATAAGGAACCAATATAAGGAATGCGCATTCGCCAAAGGATGTTACGTTGCAACGTAGATGGTAGACACACTGTTTTAAAATGGTAGCAACATGAAGTTTTCATCCTGATAGATTGAAATATTTTAGGACCGTTCCACAAAGATAATAGCGCATTGACTTTATTCATATGCCTTCACACACTCTTCCATTACATTCATGATGAGAAAATCCTCTTAAATGAAACTTGAGTTTCATGGACAACAAACCGACTTCGTGGTTAACTGTACTCTGTGTCCTATATAGTTTCAGATCAATTGTTGGATGAGTGAATTAAAAGAGCAGATGTCTCAAAGGAACGCATTCAAAGGAAAGCTACGACAGCAGAATTGAACATCTGGTTAAATTAAATTCTTAGTGTGGACTTATTTTCAATCACAAAGACAACGGTAGTATCTCCATCATGTGACTCACATAGTGTATAATGGTGTTCTGTCCGCAATGCTTAAAAGTCTCATACGACAATATATGACATCGATTCTCTACCTTTGGATTAATTTTATAGATACAATATAACAACTAAATATGTCTAAAAAACAAACATTGTTTTCCAAAATAATATTACTTTAAGCACAATTCTATCTTATGACTGTGTGATCAAAGGTACCAAAAAGGGACGGAATCATGCCTCATCTAAACTTGAAAAACGCGTTTCTTTAATATAACAAAAAAGTTAACTTCTGCATCAAAAACTATAGCCTTGTGTACAGATTCCATCTTGCGATATTAGCCATGTGAGATTTATGTGACGCCCTTAAAAGAAAGATGATAACGTAATTTTTGACATGAATGTACCAAAACCAGTACGAATGTTGAAAAATCGGCTTTAAAATCAGATCCTGTCCCTTTATCTCAGACAGTCAAGAATGCGTGTGAAGATCTCTTGCAACATGATCTTTTTTTCCACCGATTTTCGGAAAAGTTACAATATTGAGCATGGAATTTCAAGGACTGTTTTTGCGAAAATGTACTCGATTTGATTTCCAATTAGCATAAAATTATGCTTTTATAAACATTTGATGACCATTTCAAACCGTCACACATCCATAGCCCGTATATTTGTCAAATTTTCTTCACAAGAATACATACTATTATGGCAATATTAATATCAACGTTAAAACAAATATTGTATATGGGTGATAAACCAATTACTTTAATCTTATTTCTCATTTAATTTAGGTTTTACTTGGCACCCTAAAATGACTTAAAGACTTATCGGCTGAATTTGAAGCAAACGAAAAGTGAAAATATTTTCTAAAAATGTAGTATTTTGATTGCTACTTTTAAAATTTCTATACGGAAACAGCTATGCTCTTGTAAAACTAATTAGTAACTGGTACGTGCACTTCAAAGTTTCATAGGCATGTATGAAGCGCGGATGACAAAAAAGGAATAATACGTTTGTATAGTCCTCTTGTTTCAAACATGTTATACTGGAAGAAACGTCGTCTCTTTATTCTTTCTAAATGATTAAGACTTTAAGTGTCCTAATATGTCTGTCTAATGTTTCCTCTAGTAGAATAATTTCAGCACTGACACCTCGGGTAGTTTGTTTTCCAAGATAATTTTGTTAATATTATCGCTCGCGGGAATGTCTGGAAAAGTTAAATAAAGGTAAAATGCATAATCGTTGACTCGGATAAACATTTTCTGGACTTTCGCCAAAGTGGTTTACTAAAGCAAAAAACAGATGTTAATAGACGTAACCAAAATAGTCAATTTTCCTATAAACAGGGTATGTTGTGGTCACTAAAATTAATATTAGGCATACCAAATGTATTGTTTATTTTTCTAAGCTGATAATCCCTACTGTATTTTGTAATGACATTTGAGCGTTTGGAATACAATTCAAATGTCCTTTTAGATATTATATAATCCATGAATCTTTACAGATCTCTAGTCAATACACAGAGTTATTTGGTCAATATTTTAATTGTCTGAATGGATATTACACACACAACTAATTATTTCACTAATCTAGGTGGAATTTGGTCAGGACCCGCAGCTTTAGCTGATATCAATTTCTTTAACTCAGCAAAGACATCCCAAGGATGTAACCGAGTTGGCATCTCAGCAGGCAAGTATGATGGAAGCTGGCAAAAATTCAAAGGGTCTATCCCAGCAGAGACTTGAACAAACTTGGTATTAATAGCATTTGCCTTATCTTGGGTATCGGTGTCATCAATCCCTGGGATGTCAAGGCTGAGCTTTGATTTATTAGCGTTGGTAACAAACTTAATCTGCTGATGCCACCTTTTTAGGATCAGTTTTCTGTAAAGATCTAATTCGATTGGTATGGTAAGAAGCTTTAGCCTTTTTTAATTCCCGTTGAACTTGGTGTCTGAGGTTTCGCCAAAGACTGGTGTCATTTGACGAAAAGGCTACTTGTCGTTCAGAAATTAACCTTTTAATATGCCGTGTTAGCCATGGCTTATCCTTTGAATGCAATTTAGTTTTAATCAGAAGAAAGCACAAATCAATAGCATGCAAAAGCATATTATATAATGTATCAACTTTATCTTGAGTACTATTTATTTGAAATAGTTCCTTCCAATCATGCTTCTGAATCCACTGACCAAAGGCTCGTACACCAGACTCACGAAATGGGCGAGACACTCGAACCTCATGTTACTTTTTGATGGGTGTATTAAGAAAACATGGCTGCCATAAGACACAATCACGGTCACTTTTACCACTTGGTGACAATGGTACTGGTTTCTTAAAATAAGTCTTAAGCCTTTGGTCAGTGAGAATCAGATCAAGAGTTGCATTTTTCCGCGTGGGAAAGTCGATAAGATGGTAAAAGTCATCATTAACAATTCGACGGATATTCTTTCTATTAAAGTCACCTAAAATAGCTACATCTATTTCTGGATAATTTGTTCTTAAATGATCAACAGTTTTTAGCAAATGTGATTCAAGCAAATCCTGAAATGGTGAGTCTGAGACAATGTAAACAGCGCAAATTGCTAAAGAAGAAGTCTCTTTGGTCGAACATTTACCCATAAACATTCAAGTGTTTAAATAAATAGTTTTGCCAGTTGTTGCTCTACGGATGCACACTTCTCTCAGCTCTTGATTTAGACAATATTATGTGGATTTAAGGCTGTGGTTTGCAATTCTTTTGTCATCATCAGTTTTAGATAACCACAGTGACTCTGCAGGATCATTTCTAGAGCTTATTTTGGTCGCTTTTCCACACACTTTGTGATTTTTAGCTTTTCTGCCACAGTTTAGCTGAATATATTTGTGACCATAGTGGACTTCTATACATAGTCATCTTGGATTTCATTGCTCATCACTGCAAAAAAATTGTGTTAAGGCTCTGTCACACATCACCGTATAGAGTAAAACGTACGCCTAACGTACTTTATCCTACTATTGTTCTGTTTTATGCATTGTTGTTCGTCATGTGTTCGTTACAAGTACGTTCAATACGTTATCCATACGGTCTGTCCGTTATGTATACGTTT
>JXSR01S019247.1:0-25049 GCA_000969725.1 Ophiothrix spiculata | reverse complement strand
CTTTTTGGATCAAAAAAGAGTGTGTTTGATCCAAAAAGGATCAAATTTGAGGAGAATTTGGATCAAAATTGATCCGGAAAAGGGTAAGCTCTTATTTGATACATTATCGGATCAATTTGATCCTTTCTTTTTAAGAGTGAATTTATATGCATGCTAGCTGTAAACTGTATCAAATTATTGGGTAAGGTATGATAAACTTGTGTATAAAGCTCAAGTGACCAAAATATATTTTCTTCTTACTGTGAAATACTCTGTTCCCTAAGGTCTCTTTATCCTTTCTAAAATGATTAAGACTTAGTGTCTCTATGTGGCTAATGTTTACTCTAGTAGAATAATTTTCACACTAACACCTCAGGTAACTTTGTTACTTCGCGATAATTTTGTTATTATCATCGCTCACGGGAACGTCTGGAAAAGTAAAATGATACTTTGAAGTACATGTTTAGCCATTGGGCCTTTACGATAAAAACAAACTAGATATATTCATATTGGAAGTATGTTCTTGAATTCCAATAATCATTTACGCTTGAGGCGTTTTATTAGCGACTTTTTATAAATAATTTTCCGGACATACGGCGAAGTGGATCAATAGTGTTGAAATAGCGTCTATCTGTAAAGATATTATATATTGTAGCAAACGTTTTGCGTTTCTGTTGCTGTTGTTGTGTTGGTGTTGTGTATATGTGTCTCGTCCTATCGAAAGGTACCTTAAGGTCGGAATAAGAAAATTCGAGATTGATTCTGAGAATAGTCAAAAAATCACGTCCAAAGTCGAATTTCAAATTTCATCAGAAACGTTACATTTGACGTGTATTCTATTATATTATTATGGTCAAAGATTTAAAATGACCTGAGGCCAAAATCACCTCACGGGTTCTAAAAAAACAACAACAAATAAATACACTGTATATAAAAACTTTTAAAGCAATAAATGTTAGTTAGGTCAACTTACAAGAGTTCATTTTCATTATAACTTGTGAGTCTTTGTTATTCTGTAATAATATGCTTGAAACGCATTAAAACTTGTGAGTCTTTCATATTATGTAATAATATGTTTAAAACTCATTATAACTTGTGAGTCTTTGTTATTCTGTAATAATATGCTTCAAACGCATTATAACTTGTGAGTCTTTGATATTATGTAATAATATGTTTGAAACTTATTATAACTTGTGAGTCTTTGATATTCGGTAATAATATGTTTACTTTATAGATAACTTACAGAATCCTCTCCGAAATCCGTGCGATTAAGTATATAATCTGTATGTTTTAGTCCGAAATTGTCAAATCTCTGAAGCACGAAGATCTTGAATGTAAACTTGCTGTAAAACAAATTCCGGAATCCAGGTGAAAAACGTATTTATCCAAACCGTTTCTCACAAACTCCAGTTAGATTGCGATTACAACACTATAGTCCAGCAGTAACAGCAATACTCTTCTTGACTTTAACTTTTTTCCAGAAGCTGGAGAGCAAATTATCCTCTTCGATAAATATAAAACAGGCCGTCGTTAATTCACCTTTATATCTCCAAAATAATCTTCAATATATCGCTAACTCCAGAATTGGAAATCACCATAAAGTTGCAAAATACGATCTGTCAGAAAAAAACACATAAAAATAAAAATGCTAATTTATCAAGAAAAACAAATAATTCAGGTTAACATAACAATATTAATCACGATTAAACGTCAAAAACATAAGAAGAATGTTTTAGAAGAATATTTCAAAAACCGAGATAAAATCGTTTCTCCATTCAAGTTTTACCAGTACAGAAACTTTAAACTCAATTTTCTCATTCTCATTTACTGACAGAATATAATGATACTATTTTAGTGTTTATCTATTCCTTTTGCGTTGAATTGCAGCTTTGGTCTGTAAACCCATCTTCCACGTTTCTCTGTATTCTGGCTTTTGACATTGCTTCTGGTGGTGGTGTGTGTGTGTGGTGCGTTATGTGAATGTCTTGGGTGATTTATAACATTTTTTCTTTGTTTAATATTTGTTTTTGCTTGTAAAGTAATTTTTTGGTGTGTTTAATGTCAGGGGGCACAACAATTTTACAGGCTTTTGCTTATCGTTGTGCCTCCTCCATCTCTTTTTGCTCATCTCTTATTTCTTTGTGTTTGTTTGATGGAAAATAAATGAAAGTAACTATAGATTTCTGAATCAGGCCGATGTCTTTTACTAATTTGGATGTAACTTTGCAATCGAACATCCGATAACAAAATGCAAGGTGTAATTTTAAAGCTTAAAATATAATTTTTGTCAGATGAAACTAAAAATCAATTTTTTTTGGCACCTTTAAGGTATCTTTAGATATGACGGGTCACATATATCTAAGGGGATTAAATAGTTCGTTTTTGTTTGAAGTTTTATGTCCGTCAAAACATATTTTTTTGGTTACGTAAAGACTTCTTATAAGAATACTTGCCTGTATATTACTCTGTTAAAAATGTGTGGAAAAATGTCTGTAAGTGGACAAAAATCACAAAAGTGGTTTATTTAAAGCCAACAAATTCTAAGATCATATTCATGCATAGGCTACTGCATAACGGTTTAAATGCATATACGTTAAGCTGTGGTCACAATGTTAATACGAACAACAGATTCGTAAGAATGAGGTTCACACGACGTTCGCAACAATTGGTATATTTTTGTACAAATATCTGTCAAATGTTAATTTTTATGAGATTTCTTTTCGGGGCAATGTTAATTAATGTATTTCACTTTGACGAAATGAGTTTTGTTTTAAATATAGACCAACAATACACTTACGACTGGTTGCGAACGCCGTACGAACAAGCTGCGAACACTTGTTTTGACCATTTCTTACCAACCTACGAAAGCGTTCGAACATCGTGCGATCAAAAATGAAACTAGTGCTTTTTAGTGTTAATAAAACAGTCAAAGCATTTTTTCGCCAAGGAAATATCATGTCTGATTTCCCGAGCTGTATAATTGGTTTTAGACAGGGCTGCTTAATAAGCCCAGTTCAATTTGCGCTTTTTAAAACAGAAATTTCAAATTATGTTGACTCTAATATCGCTTGTGGACTTAAATGTTTTCTGATGTTACAAAAATTAACTCAGTTTATTATGCGGATGATATAATAATTATGGCAAATTATGTTGTTGATTTAGTAAAACATATTAATGGCCCGTATTCCAGAAAGGAGTTTAGCTAAACCACGGTTTTAATTCTCCTCAACAGCACGGCTCATTGAACTGTTCCACTTGAAACCTGCAATGGTGCGTATCATTCCTGGACAGTTGATGTTGAGTTAAACAATTGTTTAGCTAAACACCTTTCTGGAATACGGGTCATTGAATCTATTTCTCTTCTACACCTTCTCTTAATCTGTTAATACCCTTTCTACTGTTTTCCTCTATTTCATCTTGTCTCCCATTTTCCACACTTTATTTTTGTGTTTTATTGATTGCAAATTCGCAAGTCCATTGCACGAACCCAAAAATGTATGCGACCTTGTAAACTGATTATGAGTAAACACTCTTTCGTACAACCACCGCAAGACGTTCGTACGAAAGCTAACGAAGTAGTCAAGTAAACATTCTTAATTATTTACACGAACGCAGAATGAACGCCATAAGTTTATTGTGAATCTAAATGTCAAAAAAAAAAAAACCAGCAAGCGTTAACAAAGGTCACATTACGATGCCTTACCCAATAAAGTATCTCTTTAAATAAGGGAAAGGAGAAATACGCATCGTACGCTAGAACATAAATTACAATCGAAAAATCACAAACAGGCCAGGATTTCATTTTATTTAAAAAAATCCTGGCCGAACAGGGACTCGAACCCCGGACCTCTTTTATGTTTAACATATTTTCTGTAATGTATATCACAATACGTGCCTATTTTTGAAAACGAAAAAGTATTAACAAATTTAACAATTCAAACACTATGGCGTAAATGTTGTTTCATATAATCCACTTTCATAGACTGAATAAATCAAAACAAGTATGCTGAGGTAATAAGATGCATGTTTCGCCGTTAGGTTGAATTTTAAATTTTCAAAACGACTTCCAAAAGTAATATGGCATTTTAAAGACTGTTCAGGACTTGAAACACAATATTTTATGCTTTGAAATTATTCTTTGTAAGAGTATTTAAAATATACCTCCAGGGCTGTTTTATCTCAATCATAAGCAAAGTCATAGTACTTTTTGTTTACATTAATGTACGAAAGTGTGTGTGCAAAAATGAACTATTTATATTTGAGCAAAATATAACTGCGCTTTTATAAAGGTTGGTTAAAGGAATACTGCCATTATGTTTTATACTTTAGGCTATCCAAATCAGAGACGTTAGTTATAGACGTCCCTGGTCCAAATATCAATGGAACTCAACGTTTTGTTATACCTGTGCCATCCCTTGCATGTTTATAATCATGACAGCCAATGTATCAATTAGACAAGCTTAAAATACGAAAAATGAACCATGGTTGCTTCCGCAAGCTGTCATCCATTACGAAAATGTCGGTAAACATATTATATACATAAAATGTACTGTACTCTACACAGTGGCCATAACATTGGAATATCACCTCAGAATAGT
Source organism: Ophiothrix spiculata (assembly GCA_000969725.1). Taxonomy (NCBI): domain Eukaryota; kingdom Metazoa; phylum Echinodermata; class Ophiuroidea; order Amphilepidida; family Ophiotrichidae; genus Ophiothrix; species Ophiothrix spiculata. The sequence goes on along the minus strand of JXSR01S019247.1, from coordinate 20,472 downwards.
GATACATACAAACAAAATACGATTTTGAGGTTAATTTATAGACAACAACAGGATCAAGGTCATTTGATATTAAGGCTTAATGATTGAAAAAAAACATTTGGCATCTGTATGATGCAAGAGAGTTCAATAATAATAATAATACTTTATTTTGTATAGAGCGCAATTACACCAAATAATCTCAAGGCGCTTTACAATAAAAACATGTTCAAACATGGTAAAACTTAAATGCAATTTGAAGTGATAGGGGTATGCATTAATATGGAAAGTTCCAAATACCATCGTGGAGAACATTTTTCAACCATCTGTTCTTTGCAAATATTGATGCTCCGATGAATACCGAAGGATGGCGTAATTTCAAAAGGATTTTAAGATTTCATATATTCCCAGGGACTATTCCATGATCACTTAAACAGTTTTTTTGGAAATTGTAGGGCGTAGGTAAAATTTTATGTTTTGTTTCCAAACACATTTATTCGCTAAAATTAAAATGACGTTTTCTTACCCATTTGTGTTGCTGTCCCTGTCTGTAAATGAGGGAATTGATCACATTCGTTGCTCAGTATCCCACTTACACAGATTAACTATCAAATCAGACCAAAAATGACATATCGGTTTTACAATAGTTTCCTCATAAGTCGACAATTTCATAAAAAAACTGGTAAAATATTTTATTCCAACTTTATTTTATGGGCAACAGTGCAAATAGTAATTATATAATCTCACGTACGGATATCTTTCCATAGCGTAAAAACGCAACAAAAAATGACCCCGGGTATTTAAAAACCTTTAAATTAAGCATTTCAAATCAGTGGTTGCCATGGTATCAGGCAAAACAAAGTTTATATTTACCATTACATTGGAATTTAAAACCCCAGGCTTACTTTGATCTGTAACCATAGCAATAGTACATCTGAGCCATTGCTAATTACTACTTCATGTAGATAGTTTTGCAAGAAAAACAATTTGAGACCATTATGAAAAAAATCGGACGATTTCGAAATTTTGGTCTCCCATAGGACATATCACGTGTCCCCTAATATGACTTTTCACGTTTTTGGATATAACTCATTAACCATACATCGGAGATGGGTAAAAGTATTCTTTTTCTGATTCTTTGGAACACAATAGAATGTTTTTTAACACGATTTAACCAATTTTGAAAATGTAACCCCTGTTTTGGCAGCCATTTTGTTTTATGCTAATTAATCACTGTTCCACCAATTAGATTTTCCTAGATTTTGGACTAGTTGTTGTATAACTCAGGTTTGATTCTATAGACCATATCTACTATTGACCAAAACCTGCCGAAGAGGGCCGGTCATGTGTTTATGCACGTGACTTCGGAACTGAAAACGAGGTCAAATAGTGGGTTATGTTGTTTACAAACGATCTGACTGATGACATGTTGAAGACGACGCTAAAGTAAAATGGCTAGATATGTATTTTTGAGGTAAGTGAGCTATTTTTGGAATTATAGTAAATGATCCCTACATATTAGTTTATGTCCAGCAGAAAGGATTCGGCATATGGTTTCGAAGTTCACGAGTATGCTATGTGTATTTACGATGTTGTCGTGTATTGGGGAAGCCATTTTTGCGGCACGCTGCATTGCATGTATGTAGCATGCATCATGTAGCTCCGAATTTTCTCCCAACTGCAGTGCAACTAATTTGAGCGATCACTAACTCGTGATAGAATGTTTACGGTACAAAAAAAGTTAAAGCAAGAAAGAAATGTATTAAAATAAACTTTGAACTAGAGTCACCTGTCAGTCTTTGAAACCTGAAATTTCTGGCAGTGGTATGATTGTCACCACTACCTGAAGGGAGCACTGCTATCAAGCCTATCGCATAAGTGCATAACCCAATGTCCCAAGAAATGACCATTTTTATCAAATACACACTGCAACACTCAGCAAAGGACATCTATACTGAATTTACCTGTCATGAACACTTCAAAAAGTTGTTATTCACTAAAATGATGTTTGAATCTGTTTACATCCCGGGTTTACACATTGTAACCATTCACCTTGTTTAGGCTTTTGCCAAGGAAACCCAACTTGGTACTTGGTCAGAGGCGTCACCAAGAGGGGGGGGGGGGGTTTTTTTCCCCCCCCCCCCCCCCCAAAAAAAAAAATCTGAAGTTTTTAGGCGCAAAATTCTTTAAATTACCCTTTCTTATCGATCATTTTGACATTAAACGTACAAATTTACAATATGCGCACATTACAAAAAAGACCCATCCAAAATTTTGAGTCAAATTTATACAACGATTGAAATTTTCTGCAAAAATTTATGCTAATTTGGCACGCATTTAGGCTGATTTTTGTTTGAAATTTAGAAAAAAAAATTGAAAAACAGACACCATCAAAATACCACTTTTTGCAAAGAAAGGGTCCATTGGCATACCAGACAGCCTGATTTTGCTTCCCAAGTTTGTGGCACATCCTCGTACTAAGTACCCCTCCTGGGGCCCCAGGACTGGGCTTGAAATTGATGGCTATTTTCCCCGGCTATTTTTGAAGTCTAAGACTAATTTGAACAACTCACATCATGAAAAATGTAAGACCAAACTGGCAGCCATTACAGGTTTTCTCAATACAACATATGTAATCTCATCAGCTAAAATTTGACTTTTTGCTTTCTGCCATCCCATTTTACATTAATCATGTATTATTGTAATGTAAACGATATTAATGAGCATCCACTGAAGTGTTTGTTGTTTGAAGAAATCAAAATGTGTACTTTGAGTATGCATTGTTTTTTTTTTGGTGTTTGAAACTGTTTGTTTACATGAAAATTATCATGTTTTTGTTTGGTATACTCCTTGACTACCATGCATATTGCTTTATCAATTCACTAAGGTGTGCAAGAGCACTTACATATCCCACATTTTTCCTGATGTGAGTTGTTTAAAATGAGACTTCAAATATCTGGCAACATTATCTACTGAGTCAATGTAGCCCAGTTGGTCAATATATTATGGACTGACAAGTCAGTCTAGAAAAATGTGGGACCTTAGTGAATTGCTTATAAGCTCTAAACGCCAAACAAAAACTTTTGAAAATTAAAGATAATTTTTATGTAAACAAACAAAGAAAATTCTTAAATGCTTGATCAAAGTACACATTTTAAACAACATTTCAGTGAATGATCATTAATAATCTATACAATAATACTTGAGTAATCTAACACACAGGGGATGGAAAGTGAGATTGTACATCATGTTTCTATTGGAAAGCTGTAAAAAACTGTAATGATTGCCATGGTGGTCTAGAATAACTCAATATATATAGGCTTAAACATATAGAACATGATGAGTAAGATGTTTTTTTTTTTTTTTTTTTTTTTAATTACAGGCTGAAGGCTGAGAAACCAATCCTTTATATCCATGGAAATGCTAACTGTACGTCAAGGAAAATTAAAGTAAACGCCTACCCACTGCCTTGAAAGAAAAATGAAAATGTTTCCTTGTACTAGTTATTGACGACAAACTACTCAAACTGAGTATATATAGTTAGTCAGTTAGTGACAACAATTGTGCATTTTTGGGTAGAAGCATGAAACTTGGCATGGTGGTAGATAATTAAGTTCCACTTAATTTTAGATATAGAACCACCTGCACAGGTCAAGGTCAAGGTCACATAAAGGTCACAAAAGGTCAATTGAGGTCAAAATCTAGCAAACGTACTTTTGAATGGTTATATACCCACTTTTAGGGTCAAAACTTACATAAATTAGCATAAAACTACTGAAACATTGTTCCCAAGTCAACAAGATTGTTATACTACTGAATGTATAAACATTTTAGTCTGTATTAACTCCATTTCAGCGCAAATTCAATGGCAATGAAAAATATCTGAAAAATTCATATCACACATCTATTCAATTATGATATAAGAGAACTATCTGATCTGATAGGATCATCTTGTGAACAGGAAGCTATAGCTATGATGTATAGTTGATGCTGAACTACAGCTTAAATGAAATACTTGAATTGGACGAGCACATACTGTAGGCCTACCTCTCTACAGTACAGGTTAAAGTGCCGTATTAGCGATTCATGTTCTTGGCATATCCATTTGTCACGTTCATATTAGTCTCTTGAGTCATCACCACCACAGTAGCAAAGAGCAGTGACATCTATTCTGGCAGTACATCCAGTCTACTGTTGATTTTTACATGCTTGAGTGGCTTCTGGGAGTGTAGTCCAAATTGGTTCCCAGCCATCATCACTTCGAATCCAACCAGGGCCCTGTTTCTCTCGCGTTTCTGCAGAAGCCATTTTTTGGTCATATTTGGTAGTCATTAAGGTGTCATTAAGATTACATGGGCGGGTCGCTGTCAATCAAATGTGCAACCATGCGCAGAACATGGGCAGAACATTGCGCATGGGAATTGGCGTGCCCGTGTGTGTGACTTGAAATCTTTAAGCTTTATCAGCGCAGGTCAGCCGATTTCAAATGGAAATTTCACTCTTTGTGTCGGTGAGCTTATAGTACCATCAGCCAAAAGTTGTTCAGAATTAGTGTATCTAATGCTGTATGGGTCTAGTTCTATTTATTTTTCATTTTTATTGCACTGAAATTCAAGAGAATTTCCGGAACATTTTGTTGACAAAATCAGCTAAAATCGGGCATACTACTGAGCTTGTACGTGATTGGTTGAATACATAATTAACCTTGTGACGTCGAATTACAAATTTGCGCTGAAGCTTGAGCAGTGTACTGCCAGAATAGATGTCACTGCTCATTTTTTCCATTGGCAATGTATACGAAATTCCTATCCCGAATTTATCTACTATCCCTGATCCAACCCCATGCACTAGGTAGTAGGCATGCTATTATAGGTGAGGGCAATTCTTGTATTGTTTTGGGCCAAGTTGTAGATAAGCTTTGGTTGCAACATGTTGTTTGAATTAATCCCCTAAGAGGTTTTGGATGTAGGACAAGTATGATGTTCTCTGGCGGCCTGGCTTTCTCATCCCATGTGATGGTAAAACCTACTAGGCTCTCCCTCTGGCAGCCTCAGTATATGTCCAAGAAAAGCAAGCTGTCATAGCCTCACTCGGTTTATCAGTGACTCTGTACCAGTAGCTTTGTAGATTTGAGAATTGGGAACATGATCAATGTGCATGATGCTTGATCCTGTAGCATGATGTTGCAAAAGTATTTATCTTACTCTCAACATTACTTGTGAGCACAATGATTCAAAGCATACTATACAGAAATACTGTCAAACATGTTGTGTTGAAGAGCCGTACTTTCAGTTCAACTGGTATTATATGACATTTTCATATGCTTTCCAGTTTTCAAAAGGCAGACCAGGGAAGGGCCTTTCGTCTTGTAAGGTCTTTGAAACTGGACGCCATCATACATCCATGATATTTGGAAGTCAGAGACATGGTTGATACTATCGCCATAAACTTGAAGGGACAGTTGTGGATTGCAGTTGACAGTCATTCATGTACTCCGTCTTTGGTACGCTCATGGGTACGCTGATGATACGTCCCAGTTCTTTACCTGCAGCAGCTGTTTTTGACAACTGTGTCTGGCTCTAGGGAGTGAAGACTCCAGTAGGGCAATATCGTCAGCAAAATTCAAGTCATGTAAAACTTTGTCTGGGTATCTCCTAGACTGACGCGGATGTGTCTCCAATCCGGAATCTCTATCTTTAGTTACCTTCTGCAGCAAGTAGTCTATCAGCACAATGAAAATAACAATACATCGTCCTGCAATACCCCTGTTGTCACAAAAAGTCTCTGAGATGTTCTTATCAACCATAACAGCGCTTGTAGAGGACACCTATGGTTTTCACCAAACTGTCTGGGATACAATAATGCTGTAGAACTGTGAACATGATCTTCCTGATGATCGAAAAGCTTTCTAAAAATGCAACCATTGCATTGCCCCATATTTATCCTCCCTGGTAGACTGCTTGTTTTATGTGTTGGATGAGTGCTGCTTGTGGTAGGTATTTCTAGTGCTCTTGACTTTTGAGTGAGATCATACAAGATGACAACATACCATTCTATTGTTGCAAGAGCGCTGATTGTTATGGCTTCAGGAGATTTTGAAAGTGATATAAAAGTGGATGGCACCTCATCAAGTGCTTTCCAAGCCCTCCATGCAGTGTTTTTCCATTTCCCACTACGAACGATACATTGTCACATCCAGTGAAGACATGGAAAAATGCAAGAGCTGATGAGTTCATGGGGCCCTATGATTCGGTAATTCTATGCGCAGCAATGTATAGCATATTCTTGCCTGATGTGTACCAAACACGATCCATAGTTCATCCAACTGAAGTTATATGACGTTTGTTACTACGAAAATACAACAATGTCTGCATCAACAGTCCTGAGCATTGCTTTCTTTAGGCCTTACATGCATGCACAAACATCCTAATGTCAGTATCTTCGTTAGTTGAAAAATCAGGGCGTGGGGTGAACACAAAACAATCTGGTCATTGGTGCAGATGATTTTTTTGTTTGTTTGTTTCTATACTGCTGATCTGTCTAGATAGGAAATTAAATAACTCTGTTTTGTTTTGGTCAACTCTCAGGAAAGAATGCCAGTTATACCAGGGATAGCTGATGATGCATGTACACGTCTTCTTGGCACATCCCCACTTTGATCTTACGGTTGATTTTAAACTGTTTTTGATATGTATCCCACACTAAATCAAGGCAACTCGCATGCTGCCTGATTCTCATGTTCAAAGAATTCATCCGAGTGTTATACACATGTCCATCTCGAAATTGGCAGGATATGTGTATAACCTTGAAAAGAGAGCAGAATCATTCTTGAGAGATGATATATGGAGTCTAGTCTTTGGTACTGTTCTTTTACCAGGGGAATGAAATAATTGCATTCCCCTGGTACAGTACCAAAGACTAGACTCCAAATATCTCTCAAGAATGACTGTGCGCTGTTTTCAAGGTATACATATATCCTGCCAATTTACAGCAAGTTATTCTTCTTTATGATGTCATTAATCGGTGGACGTCTTTCGACCAGTCGATCATTTTACAGTTGCTATATTATTCAGAACCGATGCGCTGTGCGGGTACCATTATTGTTGACAGCATCATTTGTGTCAAGCACAAGCAAGTCGGTGTTACTTTCCATGAAAGGATTGCCTATTTCCTTCACTGATAATGTCAGTTGCTTATCCTCTGCAAATTTCTGCTGTCTGCTATTGTCTGTGAATGATGCATTACCTTTATGCTTCTTAGAAGATGACCGAAATTCATTTAGAAGACGATCAAGTTCTGGGCATATTCATTACCAAGAAGGCCATCTCCTTTCACCAAAGCATTGTGTTGTTCGAGCTTGATCGGCTGATATTGCACAAAAATGCTTTTGTGATTTGGAAACTACTAATCTACCTTTTATAAACTCGGCATGTACTAGGACAATTGCTTTCAATTGTTGTTAAAAACTGTAATAGCAGAGTTTGGCTGTTGGTTTTACTGAAGTCCAGAAATGATGTACATTTCTATCAAGCACCATTTTGAAAATATTCTCTGGCTACATTTCGATGGTTATTCAAATATTAATTTGTGGTAATAGTGAGCAAGTTGTTATAACATAACACCCTAGATCTTCTGAATTTATTAATAAACTTTACCAAATAATATTGTTATTTTCATTGCTTAAAATTGATAGTGAGAAGTCATCAATATTCACATTTTCTCCAAAAGTGTTGATGTCACTCATCATTTGTGTGAAAATGATATCAGACTGTTTTAGACTTTCTATTACAGTTAAATTCATTAATAATAATTTTGTCATTGCCAACAATATTTACTAAGTAAATTCCTGCATTAACTTAGAAATGGTATCATGATGTGGAGATACTGGTAATCCTTCATAATCTCTCTCTAATATTTTGATCTAAATACCTGTATTATAATCTTTCTTGTCACAAGGTAATTAATTGTACTATATCATTATAATCATTTACACACATAAAATCGTATTTCAGATTTTTTAACACAATTTTATATAGGGGACAATCATGAAATAATGAGAACACTTTTAGTTTTTATTTTGGATGGTTGGTGGTTGGTCGGGGGGGGGGACATGGGCCTACAACATAGCCTTATAGTTTTATTTTTGTTGGCTATACAATATCATCAGTAGGACAAGTTACAGTTGCTAGTTGCCAGGAATCGCTCATCCAAAAGTATAAAAACAAATTCATTTTCTGTATTTATGTAAAATTTATAAAATATTTTCTGACCTCATACATCATTATTTATGGGCTGTAAATGTCCATTTATTATACGAACACACAGATAATTAAGTATTTGGTTCTTTACCTAGATGTAATACACCTATATATCAATTGACACAGTCATCAATGTCAAAAACTTAGATAGAATATGAGGTATTTATCATTAAAAAGTTAAATGACCTCGGTTGACCCCAAATGACCCCATTTGACCTTGAAGATGATTCCTGTCAAGGTGGTTCTATATCTAGAATTAATCAGTATACATCTGTGAACCACTGTACCAAGTTTCATGCTTCTACCCCAAAATGCACAATTCTTACAATACATGTCACTAACTGCTTAGCTAATACATTCATGTGTACCTCAATATTCTGTTATGGGTTATTGTTAAATAACAATATGCAGCAAAACTAAGAAAATCTTCATAAAACAGACTGCTGATAAAAAGGTTCAACTATGTGCATGTAGTTATTGTTGACAGCTATAGGTGCACGCGAAAAAGAAGTCAACAGTACTGCATATCTCCACTATTTGACCAAAAAGAGAGTATGCGCTTATTAATATTCAAGAGATGTAGTAATAAAAACTACCACCTGGGAAGCAGACTTTGACTGGCCAATGATTAAATGCGATTGCTTTGTGAATATTAATGAAGTGTAATAATTTCTACTATTACCAGAAAAAAACCAGTAAATATTTGTTTTATGTACCGATAAAACTAGGCTCAAATTATACCAATCAGTACCGGTATATAATAAAAAATATTGACTGGTTCAAATCACACTTATTGGCATACAATGAAGAAAGGATCTACCAAGCAAATGTCTATGCTAGTTATTCATTCAAAATGAGTTTCATGCTTTATTCCATTACACAGTCAATGAAAGGCAGACATTTATCTTAGGGGACTATAACTTTTGTACCAGCTATTGACGAGCAGTAAGCTTGTGTTCTATATACAAATATTGACAGCTAGAGATGGCAAAAGCCCAAAGGTGATCTTGACACTATATACTAGAAGAACGATAATTTCAAAATCACATTCATGGTTTTGAGATCACCTTGGGAAAATAATTTAAACCATGCCCCTCAAAGCAGCCAATATTTGTTAACTATTTGTCCAATGTGATTTTTGGACTACATATTATTTCTTGAGACCGAAGGCAGAGGGAAATAGTTTATGTAATCACTGAGGGGAAATAGCTTTTACTATTGCCAGAATGAAAGAGCAGGCAATATTTGTTTTATATACTGATTTAGTTTTGAGAGGGCAATAGTAAAAGACTATTGACTGGCTCAAATCATGCCAATCAGTTTAGTCTTGAGATCATCAAGGGAATACATATTTCACTATTTTCAGAATAATCAAGCAGGCAATATTTGTTTTAAATATACCAATGTTGTTTTGAGAGGGCAATGGTAAAAGACTATTAACTGGTTCGAATCATGCCAATCAGTATATAAAGCTTTATAATCTCAAGATCATTGGGGAAAAAGTTGAGCAGGCAATATTTTTTTTATATATCAATTTTGTTTTGAACCTGCAATGATAAAAAAATATTGACTGGCTCAATATATTGCCAATCAGTATATAATTGTTACTATTATCAGGATGACAAGGCAGTCAATATTTGTTTTATATACTGATTTTGTATTGAGCAGATAATAATCTACACGTTTTGACTGCTCAAGGGCCATTAATATAAAAACTTTTACCCCTAAGTGATCTTGAGACTATATAATGTCGAATAAAATAGTACTATAGTTTCAAGATAAGGGGAAATATATTTTACCATTTCCAAAATAAAAGAGCAGTCAATATTTGTTTTACAACATAGTGGTTTTTTTAAGTGGACAAAAACTATTGACCAACTAAAATAAGAGCCTGCCTTGAATCATGTCAGTATAACAATCAATTATCAATTTTGCACAGTTTTTTTGCAAGCTTGAGCAAAACTGTAAAATATGAGTTGCGTCTTTAATAGTTCAAAACTTGAATTTGATTTTTTAATGTTAATTAATTTTCTTCCTTCTGCTTGAATTGGCTGAAAGTTGCTGTCCCAGCTTTTATAAAAATATGATTATATGAAACATTAGATCATAAAAATGTATGATTCGATTAAGATAATCTTGGTGTCTTCATAAGTCTTAGTGTCTTCAAAACTGTTGGTGATTATCTTCCTTTCACTTGAATTGGCTGAAAGAGTTCCATTAGATCTGAAAAAGAAGAAAATGGTGAAAATAATGATTTAATTTCATTCTTGGTATGGCTCTTTTTGTAAAGGCAATGATGATTTAATTCAGTCCAGATAGAAAACAGACAATAAAAAAAGTGATGCAGTCAGAATTGCAACAGATATTGAAAAATGGCTAAAATTACACTTCAAAACTTCAATGATATTTCAACATGGAAAATTAGTTGAGTAAAAACTTCAATAATATCTCAATATTCACCTTGATATGAAACCTATAAATGTTTAACTTTTCGACCGTATGGTTAAATTAGACCTGAAAGTTCAACGATATTTCAACATCTGAAAATAGTTGAGTTGAAATTTCAATGTTGAATTATCGTTGAAGTTTCAAGTCTAATTTTAACCATTGTTAATGTCTTTTCAACATACGGTTCAATGTTTAATCCATAATCAATGTTGAAATTTGAACTGCACTTCTAAAATAAGACTTGGAACAAAATATTTCAATATGAGAATTTCAACATTGAAATTACAATATTTCAGTGCTGAAAATAGTTGAAATTTGAATATTGATTCAATATTGTTTCAAGAAATTTTGATAATCTAATGAACTTGTCAAAAATCACCCCTGTCCCTGGGTACCTGGGGGATATCCGGGACTTGCACACAGTCTTTTAAATTGTGAACTCCCTGACCAGTTCCCAGTCAAGTCACTGCCATCCGGGGCAGTATTTGTATGACAGATTCCTTCCATCCGGAGCAGTAATTGTATGTTAAATCAAGTCAAATCACGTCCACGTCCTGACCCCTGCTACTTCATGTAGCAAGTCACATCCATCTCTATAGTAGGCCCCAGCCCCCGGCCCAGCCTAATCCTGGTCAAAATCTCGGCTTATTGGCATGCAAGAACTATTTGGACAAGTCCTGGCATATGACCGGTGCACTCGGTAAAAAAAAAGATGAACTTCCTGTCAATCAGATAGTGCAAGTCCTGGCTTCCTCAAAATTTGGCAGTGGTATTGGTACAAAGTAATTTGGCTTGTGTTTCTTGCGCACGTCCTGGCCAGCTGGTGCCCAGGTCCCAAAGTTTTTAACAAGTCAATATTTGGGTGAAGACAACATTATGGCCAAGAATGAAGTATTCGAATAATTCGATCCAATGGGAAAAACGATAGAAGAATACAAATCACTTTGCGAATGGAGGAAATGACAGGAATTTTGCTTGAGACACTCAAGCCAAAGAAATTCGTACCAAAACCACTGTCAGATATTTCAGACCTAAGCTAAATTATACATGAAATACTAGTACTTAGAACACTTCTGATTTCTGGATTTTCATGATGGAAGAATATTTGAAATAATAATTCCATGCTGAATAATTCAATGTCAATCCCTAAATGAATAAGAACTCAGCAAAAGCTTAAATTCAAAATGTATTATTCACCTGTACTATATAGCCTCACATGCCTTCACGATCTACATACAGCTTTAGGCCTGAGAGAATCGAGGTGAACAAGTCCAAAGTCATTGAAAAAGTCAAAACTATAATTTATTTGACCATCAAATAGGGTGGAGAAAACGTTCATTGACAAGAATGAGGTACTTGATCATCTTTATAATCCATACTTCCAAAAAGATCAACCAAAAACGAAAGAATTCACTTACTGCAAATGCAGTAAGAATCGTATTATTTTACGTGGTAAACAAAAACATTTTCCATACGCTAGTCATGGCTTCGGTTTGACCCTGGTTTCACGTGTGTATTTTGCAATTATCACTGCATACTCGGCGAATACAGATCCATTACCCGCAATATTCCTACAGAGCATACTTATTTATGCAGGGAATATTTGCCATAATTTTTTAAAAAGCTCACTTACCTCAAAATACATTTCTAGCCATTTTTACTTTAGCGTCGTCTTCAACATGTCACCAGTCAAATCGTTTGTAAACAACGAAACCCACTATTTGACCTCGTTTTGAGTTACGAAGTCACGTGCATAAACACATGACCGGCCCTCTTCGGCAGGTTTTGGTCAATAGTAGATATGGTCTATAGATGATTGTAAAATATAGATTCTGTTAAAAAATAATGAAAGTCAGATAGACGCCTCTCGAAAATTGGTTAAATAAAGTTTTTTTACGCAAATACTTTCCGGCGGCAGTGTATTTCATAAAATGGGATAAAAAAAGTTAAACTGGTATACTGTACTGGTATACGGTATACGCTATTCACTATACGCTCCTGGGGAGGCACTCATGGTTTTTATGATGAAGATAATCCCTGTTAGTTTCAATATCAGAGCCTCTCCCTCTATATACTTGTATGTGATCGAAGCCTTAACCTTTTATCGCAGTGAAGTTACTTTTACTTCCAAAGTGCTGTCATTATCTTAAATGGTATAGGAGGATTGAACACTAAACAGGAGAGGTCGCGGTGCTTTTGATAAAAGAAAACAAACATTGCTTCTGGCATGCCTTATATGTAGCATATCTTATCAAAATAGTACAGTTGATATAAATATGATAAAACGCCTTCAATGTTGTTATTTATATTAATTTACAAGGTGTTTTTTTATTGTGTAGATTTACCTTTAATTTTATAGTTATATTTATTACCTTTATTATCATTAATATTATCACATGTTCAGGTCTGTTTGATGTAACATCATCATATTTTGTTTAAGACACGGATGTGTCTTCTTGACCTAACTAAAACAAATTAATTTTGTTAAAGGAATAATGGCACTGATGTCAAGATAAACCCCATCTCTAAAAACACATGTTTCAGTTTTAGATCTGCCTTCAAAAACATACTTTCCAAAATTGTTACTGCATTAAGTTTATTGAGTTAATGGTGTTTCTCTTGCACTGCGCGAAGGACTAAAAGTCTAATAACCCTTAGGCGTGTTGTTTTTCTTTCTAAAATGATTAGATATAAGTGCCTTTTAGCAAACATAAACCCCTCTGTTAATATATTTCTCGTTCACCTCAGGAATGAATTATTGTTTCTATGAAGCATATTCCTAGCGGGGTAAATTCATGCTAAATCACCAGCATGTATGTATGGGAGCAAGTGCGTGGCATTTTATTTGAAACTCGGTTTACATTTTTGTATGACTTTTCGAAGTAATATTATGGACATATACCATGTAAAAAGTACATTTAATACTTCACCTTACATGATTCACAAAACGTAAAATCAAATCACCCTATATCGTCCATGCTTCTGTGAAATTAATTTATAAAATATAATTCTTTGATATCAAGGAAATTCGTAATATTGGAAGTGAATTCACGATAAGATCTGATATATCATGTTAATCGTGTCTATTTTACCTATATAAATATTTTCTTTGGTAATGTACGTGATTTGACCCGGAGACACTTTTTTAAAAACTAAGTGACATATATCAGATGATCGATGCTGTGGTTGAGGGTAAATACTATCCATCTGCTCAGGAAAATGCGAATCTTAACAATTTTTATCATGAAAAGATAAATAATTTCCACTGCATTAATTTTGTTTGGACTCGAACTGTGGCTTATGGCGCGGGTTAGGCATGGATTACGAGACGAGGGAATAGCAGCTGATATCTCAGAGTCGCAGTTCATATCCGGGTGTTTTTTTTCAGGTAAAACAACGCGAGTTTTTTTCGTTATCACTCAAAATCAAAACCTATATTTATACAATGCTATGTTTAATTCAAATAGAAGTATTAAACTTACAATCTGTCAAACGTTTTAAAAAACAAACGCATTGTTCACACATTGTGAGATTATGAGGTTTCAGCGGAAAAGGCGTCAACCTTTTCCGAAATAATCTGTTTATGCCATTTTGACCTTAATCATTGCTGTAAAATCTAGAGACTCTATTCCATATGTACGCCAAAATTGTGATGTTTGGGCATTGTAAGTAGGCGAAAACGTGCAGTAAACACGCCGTTTCGCTCGCGAAAAAAGCTGCAGCCTTAAACGTTTTTCATGTTGAGTAACTTACGAAACATATGTTTGATATATGCTCAATAACAGTCGTTCTATTGTTATACACATGAAAAATAAATCTTAGACTCTGGAAGAAGAGATTAATTCCAAATGTCTAAATCCAAATCTAAAACTAAAATTCTATGGAAAAATTACTTCATATCTAATCAGTGTTAAAATGACAACATAAAGGATGCTAAATTCAAGCTTATAGTAAACAGTACAAAGAGCATTTTAAACCATATATATTATCTATATTAACTATTGTACAAATTATTCCAAGATGATAAACGGCTGCTGGCGTGTCAAGTGTATTTGTGTTTTCGGAATTTACTTAATTTAAAATACTGGAACACACTGCAGGCTATTGATATCCTAGGGGTTACCTTCAACATAATAATCTAAATGGTTTGTCTATTGTACATTTCCACCAAAGTGAACATATTTTGTGCTTGTGCCTGAGGAGGAACATTTCAATTACCACAAAATGTCGTCATTCTTTTCATGATATTTACAAGAGGTTGTGTAACTGAGAAACTAAGCATTGCATTATATATGATAAGGATCAAAAGTACGATTTTTGAGAAAAATTATTATTATCTATGTACTTTATTCAAGTTTGAAAACATTGGATCATATAAATGCTAGAATATAATAGCTTGATTACAGCATGGTACACACATATATGTACTAGTTCTTCTTGTATGAAATATTTGTGTATGCAAATAACGGAATTCCATTGTTTTTTTGCAAATAAGGAAGAGAAACAATCATTTTAACATGCCCTGCAAGTTTCAGCCTCATAGTATACATATATATATTTTTAATTGCGACTTGAATTTTTTTGTGTGAAATCCCGGAAGTTTTTAAGTCGCCATTTTGAAATGTGTATGCATTCAAACTTACAAGAAAAGAATCATCATTTCCCTTCTTTATTAGCAAAAAACCTGATGAAAATCTGATACTTAAAACTTTTATAGTAGCATTTTGATTTGGTTGCCATTTTTTGCCATAATGACCATTTTGCCCGATTTTCCGATAAGATATTCCTTATGACGTCAGGATTACGTAACGCCTTGACCGATTTTGATGATCTTGGTATGGTTGGATAGAACAGGATCATAGTTATCTATTGATAGCAAAGCCAAGTTTATTGAAGTTTCTATTTAAATTATTGAGGGGGGGGGGGTTGCAGCACACCCCTTTCGGAGTTCATGTTACATAAAATAGCTCATGAGGACAAGGGTCAATTAATCCCATTGATTGATATTTGAGTTTGAAATCACTGTATCGAAATCCTAATTTTGCAAATGGTTCACTCCCAGCATGGATAATTTTGTATGATCCTGCGCAGAACAAATTATCAAGGGATCTCCGTAGCGTTCCAGGTTCAAATCTCGATCAGGGCATGAATAATTAAAGATTTTTAATTAAAACAGTCAGTTTGCTGACTGCATTATGCATTTTACGGGAACTTGTACAAATTATGATAAAATGTTGGCAATAGAATTCCCATGTATTTCCCCGTAAAATATACGGGAAATAGCGTTCAGCATATCTTCTACAAATTTGAAACGTGTACATAGTTGATGAGATATTCCCTTCAGTTCATGTACAATCTTATATATTTCTTGCTTATTGGAAACACATATGTACATGTTCAACAATTTCGTTATCGTAGGTTTTTGACTTTTACTTGACTGCATGAAAGCATTTTTTAGTAAAGGATTAAGAGAAGGGGTAAATAATTTGAAATGGTGACTTGCAAAATGAGTTGTAATACCCACTGCCTTTCCCAGCTAGCCAAATAGTTTTATTTTGGGTCAGAAAACGTTTCCAAAAAAATGTGGAGTTTTTTCCGCTTAAAAAAGTTTAAACATAACGTTACAAAACTGTTTAAAAAACGTTAAACTTACATTTATAAAACCTTTCAGACCCATGCTTAAAGAATGGTTTTCTCTCTGTTTTTTAACGTTTTTAAAACGTTTTTTAAAACCAAATTTATCTTTTTACCAATTTAAAACGCTCCAAAAAGGTTTGATAAAAACAAAACGGACCTTTCCAAAACGTTTCAGACACGTTTTGTGTTTGCTGGGTCCCAACGACCGTAGAAACAAACCCAGCGCAGAAATAAGCAAGTCACATACAAACTTACAACGGATATTACTCATTTGTTATTGTCAATATACCTGTGAGCAAGGTTAAAGATAATGACTATTAATTTTCTAGCTACAACAATTGAAAGAGGTTTAAAGACATGGATTTTAGTAGTTGTCTGGTGTAAAGAATCCCGGATTTTAACCATTAGGGGTAATGTAACAATTATTGCCAAATTAGATCAAGAGCACTATCGACCATCTTAAGTTTATATACTTCGTGCAAACACATTCAGCTTTGTTTCCATTTGTCATTTAATTCTACCAGAAGATTACTAAAACTAACACATATGAAAGAAGTACAGTCCCTACTATCTGAAAATATATGCCACTGTTAAAAGTGTGTGATTCTTTTGGGGTTGAGAGCTTATCTAATGTTTACACAATAGTATTTGAAACCTCACACAAGTGTGTGTGTGTGTGTGATCTTAAAGGATCATATTGCATGCGAAATGAAAACAAGATGCTTTCTGTAAAAAAATGAATAATTCAGACTACCTTGGTAGCTTTCACGGTTTGCAAGTAGTACAGGCTATGGTCGTGAGAAGAATTCCAATGTCAAAAATAACATTTCGTTTCTGTACGGCACGATTTTAGAATTCATCGCGTGTCTCATATCAAAAAAAATAATACTATTACCAAAAATAAATACATTTTTTATTTCTTAACATTGAATACAAATTTAAAAGTACTTGAAGTTTCTAAAACTTAAACGATTTTAGTCATGTAATTATTTGCATGTGTTTAATTAGTACCTAGTTAAAATTTGTTTTCAATTTTAAGTACAAGATTTTATTGTACCGGTCTGTTACTTCCGTAGTAAAATATATGACATTCCTCGGTATACAATCTTAATTTGTTTATCATATCTATTTCGTTGTGACTTGTTTAAAGAGGGACTACTCTATAAGTGAGCCACCACTGCTTTACATTTAGGGCCTCTGTATATAAAATTACAATGATAAAATATTGCATAAAGATGACTTTAAATGTCAAATTGTATAGGGGAAACACTTTGCAAACCTTTATCGTAAAACTAGTACATTTTGAATACCGGTACTAAAAATTAAAAACGCTGACAAATTACGATACGATAAAAATTAACAATTCAATATCCATACAAGATACAATGGCCCAAAAAATGGGGATTACAAAATCTGATAGAACCCAATGTATGTTTGAATTATCAAAATTTATTAATGTTGTCGAAGGATCACCTATTACATTCAGAGAATTCATGATTAGTCTCTGTAGAAAAGTAGAGCACGGGAAATTGAAATTGAAATGAGTCTTTATCGACAATTTTCTTGTGTTGCCAATATGACAAAGTGTTTGTAAGTACAGATCGCGGAACACAATCTCATGAGCTACCACAATTATTCTTGTCATTTTTTACAAAGGTTTTCAGCACTTGACATAGACATCTACGTTCGTACGATATTTCAAAAATGTAGTTTGTTGTCTGTAATCTACCTAGTATTTCCTACTGATAATTGAAAGAGAGAGCAAAATAAAATAAAAACATTACAAACGGGTTCGAATTTGCTATTATAGATTCATTTAACGCATTAAACCAGAACCATTCTTCTTTCTCCAACCAATTTGCATATTTATGTTCGGGGAAACGGCATATTGGTAAAGAGTACAGATTTCAATTTCGGAGCATAATGAAGACTACAAAACCAGTGTTTATTTAATACCAAAATATATTTTCTTGTACTTTTCACCTGATTTGGTTTCTTTTAAGAATGTGTAAACAAATATTCTTAATTCCAGCATACCAGCATGTTCAACCACCAAACTTAGTAGGATTTTTATGTATGTTTGTTTGACCAATATATACATTGTATGCTGACTTTTTTGGCTTGTTCTCTTCTTCCGTCCGGTTGCTTTTTGCCTCCACATGAAAAATTAAAACCAGTAGTAGGAATCCAGCAAAAGTGATAGATAGCCAAATTGGTCAGAAACATTTTATCAAACAGCAATTAACAAGAAACGGACAAATGCACAAAACAACAGTTATAAAACGGTGACTTGTAATATAAAAAATTTGAGTGATACGCCAATTCTTGTTTAAACCATTTAGTTAGCTAGTTGCTTTACTCATATAACCCATCAACAAGACGATACAAACATGCTGTTTTACCTGCATGTGAATATCTGGTCAAAATAATCTTCATCATCTGACAAACAAGGCGTAATGCAATGGCAGTATTTATCTACCTAAGATCTGATATGTAAAGGATACCTTCTGTTTTAAGGAAAATGTAATATTTTAAGCCTTTCGTGTATACATGACATGGGCGTCATAGAAACTAAATATGCGGATATAAGAACTTCTTCAACACGTTCAAGGTAAAACGAATGCGTTCTAAAATCTAAAATACCGTGCTTCACACGATACGAAGGTTTTACATATAATAGTCTCTACTAGATATACTTGGTGTATCAACATTATTTGTACCCAGATGTATCTAAACTTATATTACAAACATAAGGAGTTCAGTAATTCCAGAAGGTTATGCTGTTAGTGGATAGAATAATTATGAATTATTGACTTTATGATCAATCTGAAAATACGATTTTTGACAAAAATGATGACAAATTATTTTTTTTTCGACAAAAGTTCAATATTCAAAATTCCACAAATGTTAACTTTAGCTGATAAAGAACTATTCAACTATCAACTATTATTGACAAAATGTGTTGGAAGTTCCTACTCCAGATCATCCTAATACTTTTCAAAATGGTGAACTATACTTACAATATATGTAGTTGCAGCCACCAAAAACAAGTTTCATCAGGTGAAATTTAATGGCTACTACTTTCTTTAATGGTACCCTTAAAATTATTCATCAAAATGATTTGAAATGCTTAATTTAAAGGTTTTTAAATACCCGGGGTCATTTTTTGTTGCGTTTTTACGCTATGGAAAGATATCCGTACGTGAGATTATATAATTACTATTTGCACTGTTGCCCATAAATTAAGTTTGGATTAAATTTTTTTCCCGTTTTTTTTATGAAATTGTCGACTTATGAGGAAACTATTGGAAAACCGATATGTCATTTTTGGTCTGATTTGATAGTTTATCTGTGTAAGTGGGATACTGAGCAACAAATGTGATCAATTCCCTCATTTACAGACAGGGGCAGCAACACAAATGGGTAAGAAAACGTCATTTTAATTTTAGCGAATAAATGTGTTTGGAAACAAAACATAAATTTTTTCCTACGCCCTACAATTTCCAAAAAAACTGTTTAAGTGATCATGGAATAGTCCCTGGGGATATATGAAATCTTAAAATCCTTTTGAAATTACGCCATCCTTCGGTATTCATCGGAGCATCAATATTTGCAAAGAACAGATTGTTGAAAAATGTTCTCCACGATGGTATTTGGAACTTTCCATATTAATGCATACCCCTATCACTTCAAATTGCATTTAAGTTTTACCATGTTTGAAAATGTTTTTATTGTAAAGCGCCTTGAGATTATTTGATGTAATTGCGCTCTATAAAAAATAAAGTATTATTATTATTATTATTATTGAACTCTCTTGCATCATACAGATGCCAAATGGGTTTTGTTTTCAATCATTAAGCCTTAATATCAAATGACCTTGATCCTGTTGTTGTCTATAAATTAACCTCAAAATCGTATTTGGTTTGTATGTATCACTATTCTGAGGTGATATTCCAATGTTATGGCCACTGTGTAGAGTACAGTACATTTTATGTTTATGATATGTTTACCGACATTTTCGTAATGGATGACAGCTTGCGGAAGCAACCATGGTTCATTTTTCGTATTTTAAGCTTGTCTAACTGATACATTGGCTGTCATGATTATAAACATGCAAGGGATGGCACAGGTATAACAAAACGTTGAGTTCCAT
>JXSR01S019240.1:42245-55383 GCA_000969725.1 Ophiothrix spiculata | reverse complement strand
GCATTTTAATGCGTTTAGCGTTACATACTACTCGTAGCAGAAATAACATGAACATGGTCGTAAGTACGAAAACGATCCTATATTATAGTTGCAGCAGGGCCGTGAAACTCCTATTCCGAGCCAACGGCAGAAAGTGGAACAATCACGATCGGGTCAAAAGGTCAACTATGTATTAGAGGCGTGGCTTTGCGTGGATTCAATATTTATGAATATTCAATACTACACCTCCCGGAAGTAGTTTTCAATGTTTACGTTTTGGTTAGCAGACGACGATGACTGGTCTTCAATAATATGGAAGATGGACCATCTTTAATAGTAAAAAAACCCAAAAATACTCGTGTGCACGTCTGTGCTAAATGTAACAAAACCAGCAAAAATTCGAACGTAATATTCTATCAGTTCCCGACGAAAAAAGAAAGGTATATATTGTTTTGATAAAGCATAGGCAAAGCCGGCTGTTAGTGTTATGGCTTGAATGCCATTAATTATGCATGCCATAAGTGTGTCCGGACCATGGTTTCACTATCCATTCATTTTATTTTTCAAACCCTACTTTTTCTATTATTTTTTTATTTTAATTATAATAATTTAATAAATAATTTGAAAGGCACTATGACTATGTTCAAGCTCAACAGAGCAGTTAATCTGGCATTAGAAAAAAGGGATTACGGCCAGTTCGAAGGTTCGCTAGTCCGAAAATGAAATAAGGTCTGCTAGTCCAAAATTAAAAAGGGTTCACTAATCCGAAAATGATATAGGGTTCGCTTGCCCGAAAATGAAATAATGTTCCCTAGTCCGAAAATTAAATCAGGTTCGCTAGTTTGAAAATTATATAGGCTTAAGGCAGGTTCGAGACGTAGTCCGAAATAAAATAGGGTCCGCCAATCCGAAAAAATAATTAGTTTTGATTTTTGTTGATTTGCAACCCATTTTTTTTTTCGGACTAGCAGACCTCTTTTCATTTTCGGACTAGCGGACCTTGGGCCAATTTCATTTTTGGGATAGCGAACCTTATTTCATTTTCGGACCGGTGAACCTTAAGGTTAGTGGACTAGCGAACAATAATTCATTTTCGGACTGGCGAACCTTTTTTCAGAACGAAAAGAAATTCAGATTCAGACTAGCGAACCCTTTTTTCAGACTGAGCGGTATTTGAATCGAAAAAAGGGATTACAGCCGGCCAGTCCGAAGGTTCGCTAGTCTCAAAATTAATAAGGTACGCTAGTCCGAAATTAAAAAGGGATCGCTAATCCCAAGGTTCGCTAGTCCGAAAATGATATAGGGTTCGCTAGTCCGAAAATTAAATGATTCACTAGTCCGAAAAATAGATAAGGTTCGCCAGTTCGAAAATTATATAGGCCTAAGGCAGGTTTGAGACGATAGTCCGAAATAAAATAGGGTCCGCGAATCCAGGAAAAAAAATAGGCTAATTACTTAGCGTACCCTATTTTTGGACTGATGGACTGTTTTTCAAATTTGGTCTAGTGAACCCTCAGGTATAGGAAAATAGCTCAGAAAATTAAATATGGTTCGCCAGTTAGAAAATTAAATAGGCCTAATGTTCGCTGGTCCGAAAATAAAATAGTGTCCGCCAATCCGAAAAAATAGGCCTAATTAGTTTTGTTGATTTGCAACCTTTTTTTTCGGACTAGCGGACCTTGGGCCTATTTAATTTTCGGGCAGCGAACCTTTTTTTTATTTTCTGACTAGCGAACCATATTTCATTTTCGGACTGGTGAACCTTAAGATTAGTGGACTAGCAAACCACAATTCATTTTTGGACTGGCGAACCTTTTTTTCAGATTCGGACTAGCTAAACCTATTTTCGGACAGGCGGACCGTTTTTCAAATTTGGACTAGAGAACCCTCAGGTATATAGGAAAATAGCTCAAGCTCAACAGAGCGGTATTTGAATATGGCAATAGAAAAAAGGGATTCCAGCCCGCCAGTCCGAAGGTTCGCTAGTCCGAAAATGATATAGGGTTCGTTAGTCCGAAAATTAAATATGATTCACTAGAAAAGGTTCACCAGTCTGAAAAAAAAAATATGGTCAACTAGTCCGTAAATAAAATTCTGTTCACTAGTCCAAAAAAGAAAAAATGGTCCTTTAGACCCCTCCAAAAAAAATAAGGGTGTCCCAATTAACATGATTTTTTTTTCAGACTAGTGAACCCGTATTTTATTATCAGACTGTTGGTTCTTACTTCATTTTCCGACTAGCGCATCTTATTCCATTTTCAGTTTAACAAAACCGTTGTCATTTTTGTACTAGTGAATCATTTTATTTTCAGACTGGCGAACAATGAAAAAAAAAATGTATTATCAAATCAACACAATTATTTTTTCGAACTAGCGATCATATTTCATTTGGGAACCAGGCAACCTTATTATTAATTATTTGAATCAAAAAAGACATTAATAGAATCAAACAAACAAAATCATCACTTGCACTAAGAAGACATTTTCAGTCAAATTTATTTCTTGAGGTTCTGTCAATTGTGTTTCTATTTTCCTTAAAAGTCTGAGATTCCAAATGTACGCCCGATGATTTAAAGTGAATATTATTCTTTAGGAAGGTTAAAATACAACTTGGTTTTGTCACTGAAATATAATGTTAGTATGAAAGAAGTTTAAATTTTAACAATTTTAGTAATTTATTTTACCATGGCCCTTACAATTCTTGAAATTTACTACATACAAAATCATGCATAAATTATGCAAATTAGATACTTATTATACATCTTATTTTACACTCAAACTGTACACAGTGCCAATTCAACCAAAGCCCTACTCATTCTCTGGATAGCATCAACACAGGGCATACAGTTTTCAAAATTTGCTCCAGACAAGAATCGTAGATTCCTTGAATTGTAGAATATACAAACTGAATTAAAGAGAGCATAAGGACTCTCACTAATTCAGGGAGAAGCCAAAAGGCCCTAGTTTTGTAGACAAATGAGATTTCATGTTGAAATGTCAAGATTTGCTTTATGTCGATGCTTTTTGTCGATATACATATTGATACATGTATAAGATGTTGACAGAAACCTTAGGCCAAAAAAAAAAAAGGCTATGCGCACGAGGAAATCTTTTTTATAACATTTATGTGACAATGATAGCACTTGGCAATTCATTACAATTTTATTGCTGGCTGGGAAGAATTCCCTTGGGTGCTGTTTTGGTAAGGTTACGTGCAGACTGCTGCTGATTGATGTCAATCAGAGTAGGTATAACCATGCATGCAATAATATGATTTTCTGGTTACTTAACAGCCTGATTAGCTGGTTTACTTTCGAACTGAATGATGTTGAGAAGCTGTTAAATCTGATCAACATTAGACAAGGCGGTAGAGACAGGAAATCGTCCTATTCATCTAGCTGTCAATCAAATCGATTGAGACACATCGTAAATTGGCCATAATCGATTTAGCTCACTGCGATGGTCATAAACTCTGTTGATATGATGACGTAATATGTTCATTGAGCATGTTGCAGCTAACATTGGTTTACTATCATACTATAAATAAGACAAGGCCTAATTACAATAAATTATTTTTAATTTTGAAGTTATATTTAATATTTGTTTAATGGTATTTATCTGATATTTCAGATCAGATGTACCTGATTACTCATTTTCATTTAATTAATTGTTAATTTCCCGGGAATATTTTTCATGTAGGCCTGGTATTTAGTTCATTTACTAATAGATTTGATTGAAATGACATGTAATGAATGGTTGATTTTATTTATTTATTTATTTATGTATTTATTTATTTATTTATTCCTATTTATTTGTTTGTTTATTCACTTACCGTATTTATTTACTTATTCACTTATCTATGAATTAAGTTTTTTATTTTCTGTACTTATTAAACTGTTCATTGATTTGTTCATTTATATATGATGTATGTATGTATTTATTTATTTATTTGTTTATTTATTTATTTGGATTTCTTTATTCCTATTTATTTATTCACTTACGGTATTTATTTATTCACTTATTAATCTATAATAAGTTGTTTATTTTAGGTACTTATTTAGCTGTTCATTTATATGTTCATTCTTTTATTTAATTCGGCCTATGATTTATGATTTATTTATTTGTTTTTTCATTTATTTATTTAGGCATATTTATTTATTTGCTTATTAATTCATTTATTCATCAATTGCATGCGATTTTAGGGACTATTACCCAATATCCCACCAATCGTGGAGTGATTTACTGGTGTGCTCCCTGGAAATAAGGAAAGTACGAACAGCATGAAACATGAATTGAACGGTGAATAATAAGCAATAACACGCATGGTAAAAATCGATCTCGACCAATAAATACTTGTTGTGTCGTGTCTCTATCGATTTGATTGACAGCTAGAAGAAAAGGACGATTTCCTGTCTCTACCGCCTTGTAACATTAGGGCTCTTGTCAGAATTATGAAGTGCTCTTTCCCCCAGGAATCCTACAGGAATCATGGCTCAGTGAGCACTCCCAGATTAGACCCAGGAAGGAGCAGCACTTAACATCAATGACTCAGTATGTTACCCACGCTTTTCAAGTACTTTGAATTTGAGAAATCAATATAATCCTATAAAATCCAATACAGCCACACTCAGTGAAGTAGTTAAAAATCAATAAGGAGTGGCTCCCTTTATGAATGGGCTGTTAATGAGGCAGGATTTTCAAGTAGAGAGAACAAAAGATTTTTGGAGCGCTCCTTCCTGCAGGATACCTGGGTCCCTTAATTATGATAAGGGCCCTTAAAAACTTTGCTTACAATGTCTTGTTGTGATACCTGTGACCCAAGAGTTGCAAAGTTTGCCTTTGAGTAAACAAAGACCTACCAATTAAGGTTTCTGTCGAGACTGTTTTTTAATGTCGACATGTCGCGATAATTTTTTGTCGACGTCGACATAATGTCGACATGAAGTTGACATCAAAGATTTGGTTTTTGTTGGAAAAAACGAAATTGTTTGAATAAGCAACAATGACCCGTTTTAGACGTAGACCTACATATATCATAGTAATGTTCTTTCTGCGTACGACAATATGGATGATATAAAATTGATATTTTGTTACATTTTTGTTGTGAACCATCGTAAACACTTTAAAAACGGTTGTAAATGAGGAACAACTAATAAGCATTACGTTATTTATGCAACACTTTTAAGTTCATCTGCTAATAAACAGCCATAAATTGACAATTAAACTTAAGTTTTTATAAAATTTTACTTGCCTAGTTTTGTCGACAAATGAGATTTCATGTCGATATGTTTTATGTCGACATCAGGCTTGTGGACAGAAACCTTACTACCAATGCAGCTATCCACAACTTGAAATACACCTTTCAGTAAAAGAACTTTGCGCAACCTGCAAAATAGTCACTATGTACTTTGCCAAAAAGTCACAACACACATCCCAAAAATTTATTAATACAGTGTTAGACTGAGAACCATTCGTCAACTAAGGATCACCTGTTGCCTCTTTGTAATGTTACAAGGTTGTAACTTTACAAGGTTGTAACCTCACATGATGACTCACCCGAAACGGGTGATTTTGAAGATGATATCAATTTTGATTTTATTATTTCATCTGTTACAGGATTTTCTAAGCTTTAAAATGACACCTTACTTGTTGAAATTTATGAAGCCAATCAAATTTTACAACAGAAAAACTGCTTGAAATTCTTATTGTTTTCTTTATTTTTTGCTGCCTATTTTATTCAGTTTCTAGAAAAGTGTTCTGTCGCAAAGTCCCCCTTTTCGGGTAGAGTCATCACATATAATGCTGCATCACATGATTACGAATGGTTCTTATTACATGTTATTGAAATGCAATTCCTTTGTAGCTAAAAACTATCTTAAAAATAATGTCCCTGTTTCGTGGATTTGTAACTCATCAGTAACACCTGTTGTCGACTCTTATGCCATAAAGAGACCCTGTGCATTTTACGTCCTTGGATGTGATTTCTTGTTGTTCCAGCAATCAAGTTCAGATCACTGGGGGAAAATTGATTTACATGTAAATAGGCCCTTAAAAAAGCCTGCATCTTGCTTATTAGCGATTTTATTGAGTCCATCTGCCATTTATATTGAAGTTTAAGATCGGTTCTTTCAAAAAATATGAACAAAACGGTGGTTGCCCTGCTCGTTTTTCCACCTCGGTCACTCGAAAACTCTGATGTAGGTAGCGGTTAACGTCGTCTGCTCTCCAATTTGTTCAGCCTTCCTATGGGAGAGAAATTAATACAATCTTAAAAAACTACAATTAAAACCTTAAATCTTCATTTTGCAACATTCCTTAATCGTCTGTCATCACAATTGTGATGACTCACACCGAAAAGGGAGACTTTGCGACGATCTGCAAACTGAGATATCAGACTTTGAAGTTGAGAAGTGGTAAAATGTTCGTCTGGGGGTGAATTTGAGATTTTGTGATATTACGAATCTTCAAAGTTTTAAAAATCTTCCTACCAAGCCGTTATCTATAAAATTGCGATGATTTTTTGACAATTTTCTAACACCGTGTCAATCTTGTTTTCGAAATTTTGTGATCGAAAGAAAAAACCTCCATATTAATTAAAAACATGCCCAATTTGCTATATTTTTGTGACTGAATTAAAGATATGAATCTTGATACTGGGATAAGTACTAGCCTCTTGAACTTGGCTCTGAATATCAGCTCAGAGTGCTATCTTATACTGATAGCACTGCTATTATCATGTGCAATGGTCAGTGATGAAAATAAAGACATGTTTTTCCTAGTGTGTATTTTGATTTGCTTCCAATATTTTAGTGTAGACTTTAAATGGGTAGTTCTTCGCTAAGTGTCTACTTTCGTGTCCCGCTACTTTAACACACTATAAATGAAAACAATTACAATTCTGAACCATTTATTTTGCGGTTTTGTCTTGATTAATATGATCTTTATTATAAAAAATTATAAAAACCTTGATAAACAAAGTTGAATGTTGTTATTTTTCCTGGTGTTTGATGCAAACCCCCCGAAAACCCTATGTCCCTATGGTTACGCTTAAAATTACAATTGTCATTATTTATTTGGTAGTAAAATTTTTCTTTTTGGAAATACTCTTGATCACTAAGTATTTACTAATTGAACATATCCTATCTATCAAATAATGCCATAATGTATTAATTAAATCCTAAATTTTACCATTTTTGTTCAAAAATTTCTGTCCCTGGATTTGAGTCATTTCCGTAACGAACATTTTGAATGGCAGTCTATAAAATTGAAAACACTGAATCCAAAAATTAACCTGGTCAATAAGTACCTGCATGAATTGGCTACTTGGCACACATCATTTATCTCCGGTATCTCTGATGAATATCCATCAAAATACAAACTTTTGCAAAAATGAGGGAGAGTACTCTTATTCGGTGTCATTTCCGTAACGCTGTATAATATAGGAAAGTAATGTCCGTTTTGATTGGCAGTGCAAACAGAATTGTGACCTGTACCCTACTATATAAACAATCACACTAGGCATCGCCCTCGGGAGACATTATACTGGTCTAAATGTTTGAAACATCATTTCCGTAACGGTCATTTCCCTAACTTTTTACCGTTACGGAAATGATTTCTTGACACATTCACTTGTTCATATTGGCAATAAAATCTGAGTCATAATCAATCTGGTTTTCTCCATTTGAAAGAACCTCCCTCAATGGTTCTTCATTTGTGTTCAGATCTTGAGGATACGTAGTAGAATTTACTCAGCTTGACATTTACTCCCTGATTGTCATATCCATAACAAATAGTGTTACGGAAATGACTTTTAATGGTTTTCCCTATGCTACAACACTGAAAATTAGATGTCGCATAAATTTATTTGAAGGCTCTAAAGATCGTGCCAATTGCTCATTCCAGTATTTGTGCACTATTGTGAACACATTCCAAGAAAAAAAAAATGATTTGAAAAACTTTTTTTCTCATTTTTTTAAAAGCCCAAAGTAGATTCTTAGCGAAGAACCACCCACATACATGCACTGTACTGTCCAAAAAATAATAAAAAATTAAGATCCCTGTCCTAAAACAACACATTTTAATGTAAAATACAATTTTTCGCAAAAATCTTATAAAAAAAAATGCAATTTCAACAGCAAAGATGTCATTTTGTGGTATTTCCAGTGTTGCCAAAAAAAATCAACCAGTCAATTGTGGAGGATAATCTTTTAAACCATCAACTTTCAGGTGATTAGCGGTGATAATGTCATAAGAAAATCAAATGTTACACTTGAATGATCAATTACGACGGATCAGCTTCAGATTCAAGGACTCATTTTATTGCATTCCATTGAGTGAAAATGACATAAATCGATGTTAAGAGCCTTTTCAGTGCATATTTTCCTAACTGGAGCAGACTTTCAGAAAAAACACACTGATTTCCACAGTCATAAAACAATAAGTATCTGAAAAATAGCGAAATAGTGGCAGCACTTTCCTTGTAGCGGCATGAATGTCCAAAGTAGCCCAATTGTGCTACTAAATCGCGGCTTTGGTAACACTGGGATTTCGTCTATTCAATTGTGTAGGATTTGTTCACTATATAGATCAATTT
Source organism: Ophiothrix spiculata (assembly GCA_000969725.1). Classification (NCBI taxonomy): domain Eukaryota; kingdom Metazoa; phylum Echinodermata; class Ophiuroidea; order Amphilepidida; family Ophiotrichidae; genus Ophiothrix; species Ophiothrix spiculata. Next base: position 46,811 of record JXSR01S019240.1, on the reverse strand, counting down.
CTTTTGTTATTCATGAGATTGTGGTATGTGGAAGAGGAACCGTCCAAGTTGTCCTAATTTCAAGCTTGCTTCCAAAGATCATGGGGAAGCATGGTAATCGGATGTCAAGGAACACTCGGTTCAAGCATGGCTACCAACCACGGTCAACATTCTACAGATTTCTTGCAGTCAGATATAAAAGAACCACCAAAAAAGTCATAAGACCTACCAAACAAGATTTTGATGAATCATTTCAGTGTGGAGCTAATCAGGAATTGACCCTGCTGGCCGCAAGCTTTGTTGACTCGTCTACAGGACCTGTTCTTCGATCTTGGAGAAACAAGCTCTTTGCTGCTGAAGATTTGCTGAAACAGAAGGACACAAATCAGTGGATGGTTATATCAATGTCCACTTAAAGTCGCGTGAAGAAAACCTTTTCATTTGTAAGTGTCTGGTACACCAAGGTTAAAGTTTAAACGCAACACTTGTGAGCACGTGTGATTTGTCTGTTCTGTTGCTGTGTGACTTGATGATTGATTTGATTGGTTTGTTGTTCACCCACGATGCGATTTGGGTCCCACTCAGAATGAAAAGTTGTGATATTCTTGTTGAAAATATGACACCTGTTAAAAGTATAATTGCCTTAAACCATGAGAACAAGCTGTATAAGCATGGTCAGCTGGCTTGCACTAAAGGAAATGGTGACCTTACCTGCCAGGCCACAATGGATGGGTATACAGCTACCAAGCACATAGGAGAGAACATTAGCGATAAGAAGCGTGGTGGAAGACAGCTTCGTAAGATGCTCTACGATGACATGAAATAATCCACAGCTATTGGAAAAATAACAACTGATGCAGATGACCGATGATGGAAGGTCTCTCTGATGAGATGTTTAAGTCTGACTACTATCTGTACTGTCCACTTGAACTGTCTCAAGAGCTCATATCAAACCGCAATTGCAAGACTCCAAAACCCTGCAATTATAAAGAGAAAAAACAAGCAATTGATACTCGGGCTGATAGCTTGGCTTGAAGGGCAGAAAGCGAAGTCAAGAAAGTTAAAGTTTGGAAACAAACATTTGGTAACTTGCAAGTAAAAGCAATGTCCAACAAGGGTAGCACCAGATCCAAAATCTTGGGAGTCCCTAAAGACATTAAAGCATGTATAAAATACAACAAAACAAAAATTTGATGAGTCCGAGAAGCATTTCGGTGAGTCCGGGACTCAGAAATGGGTGATTTGCCGGTAAGTTGGTAATTTCTGTCCCTTGACTTACCAAGTTGTTTGAACAAATTTTCGTTAGTGGTAAAGGAACAACACTTACACAATATTTCAAAAGTGTTTAATTGCTGAACATAAGTTTATTTAAGTTAGGTGTTTCTAGAATGTAACATCCCCCCTAAAAACGATGTCCCGATCCTCTTGTGTGTAAACTTTATTTTCCTCTAATATCGTGGAAAGCAACTTGAACATACAAAAATTGCATGGAATGAATAAAGTACGATGTTGTAAGTAAAAAAATTGTTGAGAAATCTTGATTTCATCGGTACAAGTAAAATTATTTCATATAACGTAGCGCAAATTTTCTGTCCCGCATGTCATCGTCCGTAACGACCGTATTGGGAAACGACTTGAGAAAAATACTAATGCTTAGATGTAATAACCCCGCTAGTAGAGTATGTGATAGAGTGCTTAGATTTGTGGTGAAGGAAAAAGTCAAAAAAATTCTAAAGTAAACCTTAACTTTAAGTAACCTTTTGCTCCCGTCGTGGGTGCGTACCTTTATTCATCGTTATTACAGAATGGTCCTGAATATTAAGATGCTGGAATTATCTGAATATTAAGATGCTGGAATTATTTTTCAGAGTCACGTTAGTTCTAATGTTTATCTATACTATCACTCACGCAAGGATCGATCTACTGTGTGCACGCTCAGGTCAGGCGATCAAGTTATGTTAAATTCATAATCTATCGTAACGTAATCACCGTAACATTTTATATAATCGCCATCACAATGTGATGGCAATTACTGCGTGACGTAAATGATGCTACCTAGTGTTAAATAAAGAGGTTAAATTATGTTTACAAAATATGTCAAATATGTTTTGTGTATGTTGTGTTTCAGAGGTTATGTGTTCAGATAAAAGTTATTTACACAAGCATGTAACATTCAGATATCACCAAACTCACCTTGCTTAAAAACTCTTTGCCACACAAATAGGTGACAGATATACAGGGTGAGTCAAAATGCAGTGCAATCTAATCAGCGATTTTATGACCAGTTCCTTTTACTCTTTTGCATAAAATTTTCCTGTATGATATGTCATATATTTTTTTAGGAATTATAGAAAATGTATTGTTTTGAAACCGGACAAAGCATTCTAAAGTTATACTCATTTGAATTTGGCATGTGCACCGCTAGTTGAGTACCCCTGTCCTAGAAGAATACATGACATATGTGCTGGTGTTGACATTAGTGCTATCTTGAACAGGCCTTAAAAGACTATGTTTACTTGCACTTTCAGATGCCTGCGCTGGCTTGAGCTGATAGATCGACTTGATTTAGCGGAAAGAAAACTACAAAACTGTAAATGGAGAATTTGTGAAAACCACTTTCTTGCCAGAGACAAGGGAAAACGTCTGAAATATGATGCCCTACCACTACTGGGTATGTTATGAGGTCGTGTGTCGTATGGTGGGACACCCTAGCGTTATATGATGAAAATCCAGCAAATTTCCCGATATCTGTATTTGGTGATGTAGCATGAAAACTATGTGGAATACCATAGGCAAACCATACATATTCTGAAAGCTTATGGTCTAAGGACCCAATATTTGTATTTTTTACATTGATATACAGGGTGTGTAAGAAAAAATACAGGGTGTAAAACAAGAAAATATAAATTTTTTACCTTTTTCTGTTACCTGATTAAAAATCTTTAGGGAAAGATGTATTTGCTGTAGCATTACATATTCTTATAGTCAAAACTCTAGACTTTCAAACCATATATAATTTGACTATGTCAAGTTATCAAACAACTAATATAGGCCTACAGGGTGGTCAAAAAATGACACGTTTTTAATTGAAAAATAATACTTTTTGAAGTTTTGTTCAACCATATCATTTTCTTGATTGCCTCTACTGTTAAACTAATGCCATTTTTGGATTCCTTGATAAAAATGCTTTCTAAAAATGTATACTTTTATTGGGTTAGGGTGTATGCTTTTCAAGTTATAACATTTTAATTGCGCATAGGTACATTTTCTTCAAATTATGACTATGATATGCTTGTGCTCCCATGTGGCTAAATGAAATAAATTAGTCAATTTACTAATTAGTGACTAAATGACATTTATTTAATATTTTGATGGAAAAAGTAAAAGTTTGGTCATCAAATTAGAAAAGTTGTAATGATTGATATTGCATTTTAGTTGGTCAAGAGGCAATATGGTTGAGTGGTTTGAAAATAATTAGTATTATTTTTCGGCTTGCGCCTGCTAATTAAATCAGAGATAATTAATTATTAATATGTTTAATTTTAATTTCAGTATTTGATATTTGCACTTTGATATGTAGTTAAGATGTGCAAGAAAAATCATGTGCATTGTTCTTATATTTTGCATTTTATAACACTTTGAAAAATATTGAGCATGTCAAAAACCCACATTCCCATTGAAATAACATAGGATGCTCTACCGCGGCTCCTCCACCTCTGACTTTGTTGACATTTTGTTTACGTAACACGAAAACGCTAAGACGTATGGAAAAACTTAATGCATTTTTGAAAAGAAGAAAGATCAAGCTTTAAAATCAGCCTGTATTTCTCTTGTGGCGCTTTGCTAAACCTAAAAAAAATTGGCACGATGTAACGTCCTCCCAAATTTGGGTGTCCCACCATACGACACGTGACCATCAGCAAATCCAGGTATTTTCTTCCCTTTGTGATGGGTTGACCAGACTGAAGACTGAAGAGCCTATATATTTGCACACCAAATATTCAGACAGGGTGGTTGATCTCTCAAGTTCTGCTTTATGATAACCTATTGCATTATTAACCTCAGTTCATACGTTTGATCATTTTGAATTTGCCCTTAAACAACAATTTAAAGGACCTCGGTTAAATTGCATTTTGGTACTAAAATATTCCTCATATTTTTCTCACAATCCATGTAAAATTTCGTAGCTGAATGTTTTGATTTAATTTGGCGATATAGAAGAAAAATGTGTCCAATTATGGTATACATAATTAATTTTACACGGTAACATATAGGCAGCTCAGAAATAGACAATAATGAGAATATGAATGAAGTGAAAACAGACAATAAATGCCTTGAATCAAGGCTACTCAGATGTCAAAAAAATAAATTGATTTTGGGTGTATATTTCTGTAAAGTTCATATAGCACCAAAACTATGTGCATATTAAAAATTTGCACATGGATGCCCCATGACTTAAAGAATATATAGATTAACAGTCTTGGCCCAAGTGTACAGGGTGTAAAACAAGAAAATATAAATTTTTTACCTTTTTCTGTTACCTGATTAAAAATCTTTAGGGAAAGATGTATTTGCTGTAGCATTACA
>JXSR01S019240.1:5150-21964 GCA_000969725.1 Ophiothrix spiculata | reverse complement strand
TATGTTGTATGATAATAATGTAAGTTTGATGCGCAATTTATGAACTTACAGTACTTGCAATCTGGATGCCAGGATGGGTGGCCAAATTTGCCAGCGGTGTTCACGTACATACTGTACTGCACATGAGTCATGACGTACACAATCAATGTTTTGTTGCTGGATTTTAATAATTCGTGAACACATACAAAATAACCTTTAGAATGTACACTCACGTCAGAGATCACTACGCATTCAGTTGAGTTGGGACCAATCGCTCGATACACATCATACAGCGTACAGCGTGTACGCTGGATGGAGCGGTCAGGGCCACTCGTAGTTCCATAGAATGTAACTCGGACTCATCCTTCCCTAGGGTGGGGGGGTGCTTGGCACAGGTGAAATCTGTGTATGCCACTCGTTCGATCCAGTGTGAACGCTGCTTTGAACGATCACGCTCAATGCAGCGTTGCATTCACGCTCGATGAGGAGAGATGTCAAGAGCACACATGTTTGGTTAACATTTCGCTTCACTACACTGTGACTGTGTCACTCAAAGCTACACTGAATATTTTTCGTTACTAGTAAATATGTCTCCAGATTGTTAAAGTTTTGACCGGGTCAAAAAAAAAATTCACAGAGGAATTCATTTTTGGCAACAGCAAAAGCACTGTTGTACGTCACAAGTTAGTTCCATTAATTGTAACTCAGGACCAAGTGTCCAGAGTTACAAGGAATATGTGGAGTTACATTGCCGTTTAAAAGCTTTCTAAGTCTTGACATGAAATAATTAAGAAAATAAAAACCCAAACAATTTTCTCTCAACACAGACAACATCTTTAAATAGTGTAGAATCATTACAAAACTAATTTAAGTCCAAAGATGAAATTTACTATCCAAAATCTGGACATAAACAAAGTTGAGGTTGTCAAATTCGGAAACCCAATGTTGCAGCTTACAAGGTAAGTTTTGGCCTCAAAATCACACATTGTGATTCTAAATGTTAACAAATTACCTATCATGAGATGCACAAGACTCTCAAGAAGCATATTAATCATAAAATTGGTAAGCAACTTCAATATTTTGGCTGAATTTGCGGTGTGGACTTAGCCTCAAGATGCTCTGTATACACATGCTTAAATGGCAGTTTTACTACATAGTATTTCCCATGACTTGACACTAAGTCAAGTCATGGTGCCAGGACTAGTCGCAAGTACGCCATATTAAGGCCTTCATTTTTAAGGCGAGCTAGAGTGATTGCTCTCCTATGCTCGCCTAAACAGTCTCTTAGGAGAGCAATATTTAGCTCATCTTTGCCCGAAATATCTGGCTGTGGTATTGGCACCACAGCCAGAAGCAAGCTCTGCAATAAAACCTGCGCATAAGTGCACATACCCAATATCCCCAAAAATGATCATAGCTATCAAATACGAACTGCAACCCTCCACAAACATGACAAAGGGTATAATATACTAAATTTACCTATTATTTAACACTTCCCAAGTTGTTGTCACACAAAAGTGATGTTTGAAGATGTGTTTACAAATGGTTTCCAACGTAAACAAACGATACATACCTTATAAGTGGAATGAAATATTTACTTTCTTCCTCTTTCACACATATGTATACCTTACAGTCATGAGTTTCCATTGGTAGCAACAACCAAACTTTCTTTCAAAATATATGACCATGGCACTCGTACAAAAAACGTTACTCGCATTACCTTTTTTGGGACATGACAAAATTTGACACAACTTTGATTTACATGTGTGCTCAAAATAAATGGCTTACTAATACAAGCAATTGAATATATTTTTAAAATACCCATGTTATTGAAGTGCGAAACATACAGTTAAATCTGCAGAACTATTTAACATGTAAAAAGTGGGAAGCATAAAGTCCGTTACTCGCGTTACCGTTACTCGCGTTACTGATTTGTCCACTCATTTGAAAGTGGTCTAATAACAGGTTTACTCCTATAATTTTTATCAAGTTTCTATAACACAGTCTTGTAACCTTAAAAACATTCTCATTGAAAACAAAATAATGGCAAAAGACAAGATTGCTGATGACAAATGTGACCCGTCATATCGAAAGGTACCTTAATACCGGCACAGTAATTAACGAGATACAGGCCATTGAAGCTGAGAATAGTCAAAAAATCACGTCCAAGGTCGAATTTCTAATTTCATCAGAAACGTTACCTTTGAAGTGTATTCTATCATATTAATCAGGTTCCAACATCCAAAACATAAGACAAATGTTTTAAAAACCGAGATAAAAATCCTTTCTCTATTCACGTTTAACAAGTACAAAAACTTTAAACTTGATTTTCTCAGAACTTTAGTTTTCGGAATCAGCCCGATACTTTTTACCAATTTGGATGTAACTTTGTAATCGAACATCCAATAACCAAAAGCAAGGTGTCATTTTAAAGCTTAAAATATAATCTTTCAGATGAGACCAAAAAATAAATTTTAATTTTGGGACCCTTAAGGTACCTTTCGATATGACTGGTCACAAATTACTGATAAAACATTTCTGTTACTCGCATTACCGTTACTGGCATTGCCATTTTCTTCATTCGATAAGAAATACACCAAAATGTCTTTAAAATAATTTTAATTGATTTGTAAGAGATCATTTCATCATATTTGGTCTGTTACAGCATAATTTAATCCCTAAATGTTTGAAAATCAATTTTTAACTTTCATTTTGAATTCAGTTGGAACTTGTGATTGTGCCTGTGAACCTCTCATATAGCAACAAAATGAGTAAATGACTTAATTTTGTCTCTAAAAATATGAATTATGATCATGTTTACTCGTCTATATTCCCTCATCACTCTTAAACTAGTTGAGCACCTTTTAATTTGCACCGCACAGACTGCACAAATTGTAATCAAGTGCATTAAAATAGGCTAAACTTGTTGCAAACACTATGGGCTCGCTGCAATTAACAAACAACAATATTTAAGGCTGCGAGAATTTTTTTAGATTACTCTTTCTTGTTTCTTATCAGGCTTACTGGCCAACTCATCCAGCAAAACATGCTTACTCTTCACAAATCACCTCGCTTTCAAAATGTATTCCCGGACCTACCCATTCTGGCCTTTCGTCGTTCAAGAAACCTCAAAGATCTGTTGGTGAAAGTTGCTCTTAGAAATGAGGAAAAAGACGAAACGTTAGAATGAGGGTTCACTGAATGTACCTCCAAGAAATGCATCACCTGCCCTTTCATCAATGAATGTAAAAGAATTCACCAGCACACAAACAAACCAGAGTTTTCCCATTACATCCAAACTGCACCGCAAAATGTCTTGGCTTATATTTAATCACCTGTAAACGTTGTCATACATCAACAACTACAATACCATCACAGGCAAATCGCTCCCTAAAGCACAGCACTTTAATCTCCCCGATCATACCATTTATGACGCACAACTCATGGCCATAGAAAAACTTCACAACCACCAAGAAAAAATCAACTTAAATCATGAATCATTCTGGATAAATGAATTAAAAACATATTCACCCTTTGGTATCAATATTGAAATATAACCATGGCAACCACACTTTCCTTTTTAACTTCATGCATCATCATTGAATTTTAACATCACCAACCAAGTTTTCAGTCTGGCGCCATCATTCACAGTGCCTATTCAATTGGCCTTAACTAATCACTTAAAATTTGCAATTAATTCACTCCATCACATAACTTCACATTAGCAACACCTCTGTGTACACAGGTAAGAGTACAGCTTTGTTTTCAGTATGCTTTTTTGTAGACCTTCCTTCATAGGTTTTGGTTTATTGTTTTGCATATCTCTCCTTTTGTCATTTTCGGTTGCTTTTCAGTTTTATTTAGTTTGTTTTCTTTTTTGTTTTTAGACTTGAAAAAGACTTGTCAAATATCGTGAGCACGGCAACGTCTTGTACAGTCTAAATCCCTTTCATTATATCATTGGTGCAAGGCGAGATAACTACCGCTGTGCCAACCCACTCCCCCATCCATCAGTTACTCTTTTCTGACATAGTTTACATTTTGATAAGGTATTTTATGGATATCAAGCAACACATACACATAGCACATCCTGACACTAATTTGCATATATGTAAATTTCTGCTTCAAATTATACAGGTTAATCAACTATAGTATCTACAATGATGTTGACATCATTCAAATAGAGAGATACTGATCGACACACAACATGAGTATCATCAGTGGATTGAGTCGCAGAAAGAGACTAGGTCTTGGTATTGTGGTGCTACTTATTGTGGATATTATATGGGTGGCTTCGTCAGAGCTAACCAGGGTACGTATTAAAATTAACAATATAAGGTCGTCAGATACTAGTATTTCAATTAATGTGGATGGAATTGATAGATAAGAAACTAAAGACTCCAAAAAAGTATCGCCTCACCTCGAACAAATGGCTCCTGCGCCAATACCGAATACGCAAACGTAATTTGAAGATTGTGTGCACAAGCGCTGGAGTTTCAGCTTTCATTTGACACCCTATTTCTAACAAATGACTGAGAAACACCGAAGTTATGAACATTTTAAACCCTCAAGGTCGTTTTTTAAAAGTTGCAAATTTCATTTTTCGCACTGTACAAACCAGTAACCAGTCTTTCCCAGTACTCGCACAAGTGACGGTTCAAGCATCACTCACTCCAGTGACTATAAACCAACCGTTACTGTGGGCAGTGACTATGTGAAATATCTGTCTGAAACACTGATTTTGACACATATAACACCAGGTAATGATGATTTAGATTAATTAAAGTGACAAGTCAGTACTTTGAGGAAGAGATTAACTAACCAACTTATGATCAAAACAAACTATTGAAGGACATAGCCTTGGGTGGTATGATTTTGGGATGAAAAAAGTTCATTTTCCTTTGATTTTACCTGGTGTTGAAGAATGTGATTATGATGTTTAAATGTGTCCGACATGCAATAATTGAAAGATGGTATTTTAGGCCAATTTTCTCAAAGTGTCACTGAGTGATGGTAATTTCAAGTGGCTTTGTGGTGGCTCCCTTCATCTTTCATCATCACCTACTGGCAGTAACGGACAGGCGTCACTTGTGTGAGTACTTGGAAAGACTAGAAACACAAGATTAAGGATCAATATGAGGAGTTTGGTCACAGAAGCGCGCTGTTTTTCGAAAGCATGCGTCATTGGGTTCGAAGCATCATCCATCAAGATATTAATTTTTTCATCTTATTAAGGTGGATCGAAAGGATGTTTCTGGAAATAAGAAACTGCATTTAGAGGCACTTGATTACATTAAACAAGCAAGGCTTAAAACACTGAGCAAAATGGTCTTTGTTTGAAGGAAATCGGACATACAGTTGCCAAGATATGCTTGATTTTAATTTCTTTGTTTTCTATCATTTTTGCCAATATATTGATAAAGTTAATGAGCAAAATTGGCTATATGTGCTCATTAATATTCATATTTGCCAATATTTTACCAATATCTTATGAATAAACCTTCATACTATTTTTATTTTACATAATTTTAACTTGAAACTTTGCCAATGTGTTTCTATGACCTAAAACATTAATATATGATTTACCCGCCCATCTAATTTGCATATTTGCAAAATTAATGAGCATTATACAAAAAGCTAATTAATTTTGCAAATATGCAAATTAGATGGGCGGGTAAATTATACATTAAAGTTTTAGGTCATAGAAACACATTGGCAAAGTAAATTATTAAAGGTAAAAGTAGTATGAAGGTTTATTCATAAAATATTGGCAAAAATTAATATTAATGAGCACATTTTGCCAGTTTTCCTCATTAACTTCATCAATATATTGGCAAAAACAGTAGAATACAAAGAAACTTTAAACAGCAATATCTCAAAAACCATTTGTCATTTTGGCTCAAATTTTGGAATTAAGATTTTTTTGCTTAGCTCTCTGCAACAGGCCTATTTTTATCTCAGTCAGAGCAACTTCATTTTGCCTTTAATACCACCTTAAATTGAGAAATGATCTAAACTTCAGATTCAATTGGTTTACAATACTAGCCTTGAAAACAAATGGTGCACCGTTATTCGTCCTAATTTGGTCTGGTACTTGCACCATGTCTTTAATGCTAGCAATGCATACCAATTGAATGTCGTTTCTTCGATTCTCATTATTAATAAAAATGAATTATGAAAAATTATAGACAAAACAATATCTGGATGGATGATGCTTAGGCCCTGTATCCATAGGCTGTTCCCTAGTGCCATATTCCCGCAATTATGCCCATTTGTCACGCGCTGCAGACAATTAACCTTCATTTTGCTTAGAGACCGTATCAGTGACCTTGTGTAAAGCGTATGTTTCCTGTGTGTTTCGCATAACAATTAGGGATAATTGCGGGCATATGGCACCAGTGAACAGCCTATGGATACAGGGCCTTAGACACCAATGATGCATGCTTTTCAAAAGACTGTGTGCTTAATTGATTAAACTCACCTCTCATCCTTATTTTTGCGTTAATGGTAACGGTGCGAAAAATGAAATTTGCAACTTTTAAAAAACGACCTTGAGGGTTTTAAAAGTTCATAACTTTGGTGTTTCTCTGTCAATTGTTAGAAATAGGGTATCAAATGAAAGCTGAAACTCCAGCGCTTGTGCACACAATCTTCAAATTAAGTTTGCGTATTCCATATTGGCGTATGAGCCATTTGTTCGAGGTGAGGCGATACTTTTTTGGGAGTCTTTAGTTCTGTAGGTTGATACGTAAGAGCAGATAAATGGATGAATAAACAGAAGAATTTTTAGAGCCAAAATAACTTATTTGTTCCCATCTGCCTAAACCTGGAAATAAACTTATCTATGTACAGCAGTGTTCCTGCTAAGGCCATATGGCACGCGGGCCATTGGCGCAGGAGCAGGGGAAATTGGCGCGAATGGTTTCTGAAAATGTGCCAGAAAAATGTTTCTTCTTGCGGTATTTTGCTCATTTTCATGCTCAGATGCAATTTTAACTTTGTCAAAATTGGTGCAAGCTCAAAAACCTTAAGAGGGAACACTGATGTACAGTACAATAGAATAATGACCACAGTTTTGGAATGTTTTGTAAAAAAAATATTTTTTCTTTCAATTTTTGCATCAGAAATGTATCAAACAGGTTATTACTAGTCTTGCTAAAACATACTAGGTATGAGAAAAAAAATTAAAAATTAAAACTATGAAGAAATGCATCTTCTTTCAATTTGTCTTCCTTATTAGTACATATTTAAGGATGTTGGATACAGCAAACCATTCTTCACTACCTACTTGAAAACATCCATGTTCATGTTGTATCTCTTGGGATTTCTCTTCTGGAAACCATGGCGACATCAATGCTCCAATTGTTCTTCATTCAAGACTAAGACTCTAGTAAGTACATGTACTTCATTTACTTGCTTTATTTCAACATACCACTATGGACCAGTGTATTTGAGTGGCAGAATTGTCGGGGGGGTGGGGGTTGTCGTACATGTAGCTGAGTGGTTGTACCTGATGTGTCCAATTCATTCGGGGCCCTATGAATTAGACGCATCAGAATTGACTGTGTGCATTGATTTTGCCTCATTTCATTAATTAATCAAGGGTGTGAGGGTTCAGCTTTTAATAATAATAATAATATCCGGCATTTATATGCGCGCTATTCACCGAGGTACCATGACATTATTACGCTGTTATTAGAAAATCGTCACAATCATTTCACCTCAACTAGATCGCAATCTTAAGATGCAGACCTATCGGAATTTAGATTATACGGGAGATTATAATATTCCCCTAACAGCTCCCCAATGTGCTTGGGTCGATGAAGCAATCGAGATTAAATGTCTTGCCCAAGGACATTATCTGTTGGCCGAAGCGGGTCTCGAACTCGCAACCTCACGATTCGGAGTCCTGCGCTATTCCACTATTTAATCTGATTTCAACTTTTTTAATCCTCAAGATATTCTTTCATTTTCAGTCTGTTTTGGGTATGTTGTCACTATTTTCAGCTCTTTTCAGCTTTTTTATCACCTGACTCTCACACCCCTGATTAATGCCCAAAATTAAGCAAATGTCAATGAGGTTGACATCAATATATATTTAACATGGAGTGTATGATTATGAATGTATGCTACTACATTTGTTCAAAGGAACATTGGTATAGGAAGGGTAAAAACCTGTACTGGTACTTTAAACGACATTTAAGGTACCTATGATACCAACATTGAGACCTTTTAAAATCTCTTCCAATAAGATCTTAAAGGTCTTTTTCCCAAGGCCTTGTTACCAGTGGTTGTATTACTAATATTTCACCTTTATTAAAGAAACTAAACAATATGCATCAGGACCTTAAACTTGATACTGTAGAAATTATGGTTTGAAAAATAAAAGCGCAGGACACTGAAATGAATAATTTATGGGGAAAAAATATTTATGTCCCTTTTGAAAAGAGAAATAACAGTTGATTAGCATATGTGATTTATTGTTTTCATTAAATAATTCATTTGAATTCTTACAGAAAGTTGATTTACAGAGTAACAGTGAGGATGAGGAGATATTACAGGGAAAAGATGAACAGACAATGGTAAGTATCTTGTATTTTATATACTGTAATGGGATTTAATTTGGCGAGGACAAATTTTAGCGAATTTCAAACTTACTACAAAATACCAGCAAAGTTTCATTTCAAGAAAATGATAGGAAATGTGAAATAAAACTGCATATTTTTAAGACGGTCAATAGAAAATATAGGGCTTACTGATCTTTGAACACGTTTATCTCAGTTATACGTTTTACTCCCTGACAACCTTTGACAGACCATAACTTGACTTCTGGAAATTGTGTGAAGTTTTTTAAGGTGTCATTTTAATCCTTAAAGCAAATAATTAAAAAGTGAAAATGACAAGAGGTGGCATTAACGGCTGGTTTGGGATGGATGGTCACATAAGGGAGAAATCAAAGTCTGTTTCAGCATGAGTGGGAACGAATTGTATTTTGTTCCACAATCTTTTGTTCATACACACATGTAGCGGTGAAATTTTGTAGCATGCATCCTGCATTCCGAGAAATTTCACTGACTTTACAAATCATTATGTCTTTAATTTCTTGGACCTTTGATCAATACATGTAGCTTATAACAATATGGAAAGTTAAGTAGTAACTAGTATAGAGGGAAGTAGTTAATATTACTGGTCATACGATGTAGGATACGTGCAACTACTGTGCAGTTCAAAACAGAGGGAAGTTATCACACACGCCAAACACCAAGGATCAATTTTTTTTTTACTATACCTACTAAATATTTCATGAATAAAATTAAGAAAAAAGAAAAGAAAGTTCTGTGCACTTTACGGTCTTATTTCTTTCAAATTAAATCTTTGTTGCATTGAACGGATAGCCGGGAACTTTGCCCTGTTATTTGATTGATATCCTGTGCGAAAGTAGGAGTGGGGTTGTTTTTTGTTTTTCCAGCATTGTGTTTTGTGCATTGAAGGGATATGCAAAATACTATTTTACACATTAGCTAGAACTGACTAGACCAGTATTGTGGTTTCCTCATTAGTATTAATGAGGATGGTAACATTGAATAAATAAATATAACATTTGGCACCCATTGCATATGCAACTTTCTTGCACTCACACAATGAAATATTTTATTTATATTGGAATTATTAACAATTTCAGACCAATATGATGCATTGTCTTTTTCAGAGTGAACCATTATATGTGCCAGTGAAGTTCAATGACAGTGATAAAGAGAGCATATGTAGTAGGAGTAGTAGCTTCAGTGAAACCAGCGATAATAATAGTAAGTAGGTCTTGTTTACCCTGAAAGTCATGCCTAGACTATGGTCTTCATACAACAGTGTTCAGTCTGTTTAGAAGGACCACAGGCAGCGTGCGACGCCCTCGCTGCTCGTGATCCTTCTAGACGGACTAAACACGGTTCGTAACTGTTCGTATGAAGTATTGTGACCACAGTCTTAATCTGACCAACAGCTTTCAGTAAGCATGCATGTATGTTGTTTTTCAATTTTCTCATTTGTACCAGAATTAAGAAAATGAATAATTTATAACAAATATTTGACCACTATTAGAAAGAGGACTTAATCATTGTAAACTTGAAAATATTGCGTCTGGGGTAACTTGGCATGAAGTCATAGATAGGTGATCTGAATACGAAATAGGTGCTGAGGTAGGCCTCATTTGGTAGCTTACCATAGCTGGACATTGGTTAGAGATGTTAATAGTTCGAATCCCAGGGAAACTAGCCATTTTTGATGCATGCAGTGCTTTCCTGGCAGGTTTAAACGATTGGAAGTTAAGGTTTATGATGCGGAACATAGACTCTACATCTTGCATGCCAACGGATCAGGTGACGTTATCTAACTATTTACCTGATGATCACCAACATTGCCTGCTATGGATTGGCTGCTGCTAACGTCAGCCAAGAAGACAAATACTTCCAAAAATTAAATGAATGTAATCGGATAAAGATATTGTAAGCATATTGTTTTTGTATTTTTTCCACAGATTCAAAAAATAATAATAGAGTCCGTTTTAGTAATCTGATGGAAGTGCGGCATTTGTCGGGTGAGTGTGTCTTTGATAGAATAAACTTTTTAGGAAGAAAAACTACAAGAAACCCTTTTATATTTGTAGTGATTATCACCCAATTCATTAAGCTAGGTACTTCACTCACCAATTAACTGCTTGGTGAACGTTGATATTTCACACCGCTGACCTACATACACATTAAAACATTCAAGCAGGCGTGCCTTTAACTAAGCTGGGTAGTTTTGTTTTGAAACTTAAATCAAGTGTTTCTAGACACTTTTTATGACCTTTTTATGAATTCCGCGCTATGTGATTGACCATTTTTATTAGAGAACATGTTATCAGGAAGATGATTTTGCCCAAGCACACCCACCCATTTCTAATGAAAAATTCTGATATGTGGTTGCAGAGTTATTGAATTTTGAAAAATTGCCAAATTTTTTTGGAAGTAAAGAATAAAAAACTTCAGTTGTCTACAAGTTATGTGGACATCCATGCATACTCAAGAATTTTTTTAAATATATCTGCTTAATCTCATGTAAGTAAACAACAAGCGGAATCAATAACAATAATTTGGTTGAAAATTCTGTGCCTGTTCTTTGCTTCAATTCCACCCAAATTAAGCATCCATCAGTCCTTAAACATTCAAAACTAATCATCTTTAAATGGCCCCATGCATGTGTGAGTGCAAAATAACTCCTCATGTGTGTGCAATGTACCTTCAGACAATTAAAATATTGACTAGTGGTGTATCTTTTATTGGTGGCATGACCTTGTTTGTCTGAAATAAAGAAAGTAAAAGATTTATCCCCTGACCTGAGTTCTCCAAAATTAATAAAAAATAGCGATACAAAAACCTTCATAACTTTGCAATGGAAGGTCGGATTTGAAAAATTCGAATGATTCTGGATTTCTTAGATCCTCTGCTTTCATTTACAGACCATTTGAAAGAATTTAAATGATAATTTAAAAATCGCCTGAAGTGACAAAACATCAAAAAATGATGCAAAATAAATTCCACTGAACCCTTTCCTGTTTAATGCCCTGTTTGCATGCATATTTTTGGTTTTTTGCACCAATATCTGAAATACCTCCCTCATTAAAAAGTTCTCAAAGGTTGCAAATATTATGAAGGCATCTAAAAAGATGCAGGCCTTCATTTTTAAGATGAGCTATAGTGATTGCTCTCCTCTGCTCGCCTAAACAGTCTCTTAAGAGAGCAATATTTAGCTCACCTCAAACTGCTAAAACCAGTTAATATTTAATGGTGTGACCTCAAATCACTCTCCTGACAACTCTCCTTGAACCTTTAAGGAGAGTAATTTATAGCTCAAAATGAAGCCCTGAAGATGTATAAATTTCTTTTGAAATTTAGCATCATCTCAGTATTACAGGGTGTCCCAATAAACAATGTGCATAGGCGCCTCACGGCGCTTGCTGACTCGCGCCTCCGGCGCTCGTCATTTGAGTCAAGGCCAGGAAGCGTCTTTAACAAAGACTAATTGAACATGTGAAGAAAAGATTGAAAACAATATTGGCTATACCAAAAACGCAAAATATCATGTCATCAATATATATGATATATAAGCACATAGAAACATTATTTTTATAATTTTAGGAAGAATTGTGGGCAACCAACTTTATTCAAAGATATCTTGTAATAAGACTTCTTAGGGTTTGGGCAATTTTAAGCAGTTCTATCTTTATCTAACCCTAATAATGAATCTAGAGTCGTTAAGTGTGATTTGAAATCGGACAATTTTCTGTTTAATTTGTTTTTGGTAAATTTATTGAGCAATATAGGTAAGGTACGTGGTGACTGTTTTCGATGTTAATTACTCAAGCGTCAAAGGTTTGTATGAAGCCTGACGAAGATCTTTGATAACATTCTTTACTGCAGGATTTCCCATTGTGCAGAAGGAAAATGATACAAGCTGACAAAATCAATCATATCTCTGGTTTGCATCGATGGATTTTCTTGAAATTTTCAACAATGATAGACAAAGGCGTGGACTTTAACGTTATATGTGTTTTAAGAAGATAGTCAGACAAACTTCTGAGAAAATCAGCTCTATTTCCATGTACAATGTTTATTGGGACACCCTGTACTTCAGATGGTAGATGCTTGGTGTCAAATTTATGCTCACTTCGGGAAATTGTAGATAAAATTCAACAAACAGCAGCTATTATGAATACACCCAAAAAAACACCAAATTTTTCTAAATGGCTTCACTTGGCACTTTAATAGTTACCCTTTTACAGTCATTGCTTGATCATACTTATAAATTTGAATGGAACATGTTAAAAGGGTGAGCAGGTTTTTGGGGGTGTTGGCTGGCATGAAAGGTGTTTTCTTTGGGGGAACTCACCCTTATTTTGTCTGGTATCATCATGTAAAAATCATATAATAATATTTGAAAAGCAATATTTCTGTAACAGTATGGTGCCATTATTTCTAAATCTTTTGGGAATCAAAATGTTTTCCGGCAGGAACCACCCATATTCAGGCATGATTATCTTCAGGTTTTTGCCTGAATTCAGGCAAAAATGCTTGGATCTTCACTGTACAAAAGTATTGGGAAATTCACATTTTCAGGCAAAATTACAACAAGTCATAACCATCCCTGCATATTTGTTAAGGTCATCATAGAAGTGTTAATATTTGAAAATCCCATATCTCAGTAGCTGATCAAGGCAAGGTATGAATAACCTTGTAAGTGGTGTCAAATAAAAGGGAAAAAGATTAAGTACATGAATTCAGTACCCCGGGGGTGTCACTCCTAAGGGTATAATGCGACCGCCATTTTTACGACTTTCTTGAATTTCATTTCTCAGAGAGTTCACCAGATACATCATCAGCATGAATTTACTGTTATTGCTTACAGTTTGCTGGTGTTGTTTTTCTTTCCAGAATCTTTAGCAGATGAAGCGATGTTGGCACGCATGTCATATAGTGCAGCTCAGAGAGTTCATCAAATACATCCTCAACATAAATTCACTGTCCCTCAAGTGGCAAAGATAAGCTTCATGTTTTGTATAGTTGTAAGTATATTTATAATGTACACTACCTGGTACGTAGTATTTCAGCAAGCTTAAAAACATGCAAAGACCTCATTTTTTAGATCAAACGACCTACAATCATCAAAAATTCATGGTATGTTCATAAAAACCTCATCCCAAGGGTTGCCTACTTTCTTTTGCTTCTGATGAGCAAACAAGAAGTAAATTCGCAAAACAAAATGCATTTCAGAGACCAATGTCAATTAGCTAAAGGTAGATTATGCCCATGTTGAAATAGTAGCCTACACCTTTAATCTCTATTTTTTATGCGCAGACAAAAGTAGTAATTTGCATAAAAATCTATATTTTCAAATGTATTGAATGTAATTCTTGTTTAGTTCTTTAGATATATATGAAATATAGAGCCTGTCAAAAATGATTCGAATAGGATAAACAGCTTTCAAGATATGGCTAAATAAAAGTTTTGTGTGGAAATACTATGTGTCGGTGTGTATGTGACAATTTGAGTAGGGAAAATTATATAGTGCCCTCAGCTAAACATAACAAACAAAATTTATAACGCGCCAATTCCAAAAAAGATCATAGCGCAAGATAAAAAGCATGAAAATTACTGCGATGGAAAAAGATACGTTTTCAAGACCTTTTTGAAAGAATCAATAGAATGGCTTTCACGAATATGGCGAGGCAGCTTGTTCCATAGGGAAGGCCCTGCAGTAGCAAACGCTTTGTCACCAATACACTTTTTGGTTGATGGTATTTCAAGGAGTGTTGAATCTAAAGTTGAACGAGTGGTTGGTCCCTGTGATGGTCTTGACTTTGGGACCAAAACATTAGCCAAATACTGTGGAGACAGAGCATGAAGTGATTTGTAGACATAAAGACATATTTTGTATGAAATGCTTTCTTGGATTGGAAGCCAGTGTAAGGAATGAAGAAGTGGAGCCGGGCTATCAAGTCATGCAGCAGAGTAAATGAATTTTGCAGCTTTATTCTGTATAGATTGTAGGCGTCTAAGTTCTTTGGCTGTAATACCGTACATAAGTGCGTTGCCATAGTCTAAACGTGACAAGATAAGTACCCTCACTGCTTGGTGTCTGGTATCCTGGTCAAGAAACCGATGCAGTCGCCAAAGGTTACGGAGCTGGTAGTTGGCCGAAGACACCATAGAACTAATTTGCTTGGTCATCGTCAGGTTGGTATCAAAAATGACGCCAAGGTTCCTTACGTGACTGGATGGCAAGATGGTACATTCACCAACACGGAGCTGCAATGCAGGGAGCTTCTTAGTACTCTGAGTACTACCAACAATGAGAAATTCAGTCTTTTTATTATTGAGCATAAGTTTGTTTGATTTCATCAAACACTGAAGATCGGCAACGCAGCGTTCTAGCTTCTGCAAGGCCTTCCCAGCGGCATTTGGTTCTTTGGGATTGAATGAGATGTATAATTGAATATCATCAGCATATGAATGAAAATCAATACCATTGTTACGTATAATATCACCAATAGGCAACATGTAAATTATGAAATCCAGGGGACCCTTTACGGACCCCTATGGCATGCCATAAATCAACTGTGCCACATCAGAATGTTCACCATCAATGGATACACAGCTGGTTCTAGATTTAAGGTAACTTTCAATCCATTTCAAAGGAGTACCTGATATCCCAATTCTATGATACAACCTCTGCAAAAGAACATTATGATCAATCGTGTCGAATGCTGCAGACAGGTCAAGAAGCACTAGGAGGATAACCTCTTGCCTGTCTACAGCACTCAACATATCACTTTTGACTTTGAGAAGCGCAGTCTCAGTGCTTGTGTTAGCAGTATATGCTGATTGAAGCTGCTCCCCTAAACCATGGAAGGACATATGATCCGTTATTTGTTTACAGACCGCTTTCTCAATGAGTTTAGAGATGAAAGCAATATTGGAAACAGGTCTGTAATTTTGCAGTTCATTGGAATCTAAAGTAGGCTTTTTGAGGATAGGTGTTACAATAGCCTTACCAAGCAGTTTAGGAAAAACACCAGAAGCAAGCGAGGTATTAAAGGGGCAATTCATGATCCACTTTTCACACTCAAGGTCACCTCTATCAAATTTGAGTTCTTTAGCTTATAAGAATCCACAAGTGGTATATGCTACGATCCCCAAACCATTTATTCATATGTGCTTGCATTTTTGAGAAAAGTGAGAAAATATGTCATTTTCTAATTATTGTCGGGGCCCCGACAGTAATTACAACACAGTAGTCTATGGGGATTTTCAAAATGCTGAAAAGCACGTAACTTGGAAACGAACGGTTAGAATCAAGTGAAATTTTCAGTATGTATTTATGTTGTACTCTTCGTTTTATTTAGCTAGAAAGGAGACCACATAAAAATCATGAATTGCACCTTTAATTATATGTGTCAGTGATGGCAGTATGACATCAAGATGCTGCTTCAGAAGCCAGGTTAGCAATGAATCAAGCTGGCAAGTCTTGTTAGAACACTTTAAGATGAGTTTACGAACATCATGCTTAACAGAAGGCTCCTGGGGAATAGCAGATTGGCCTGTCACACTACAATCACCTTCACTATCAAGAGATTGGCGTATTTTGTCCACCTTATTATGAAAAAATGTCGCAAATTTTTCACACAGTTCTTTGGTAGATTTACAAGATGGCAGAGAACGAGTGTTCTTATTAAGTAAGGTATTAACAGTTTGAAAAACGTCCTTATTTGATGCATCTTTGAGTTTGTCTCTAAAGTAAGATATCTTAGCAGATTCAATGGCTTTATTACAAAGCAATTTCTGTTCAGCGTAAGCTTCTCTGTCTTCCAAGGACTTTGTTTTTTGCCATTTACGTTCACATTTCCGGCGTTTCCTCCTAAATTTGTGACGCTGGCTACAATTTACAAACAAGTACAGAAGTCAGTCGTGCACACATGGATACATACATCCAACATATTAGTATCTAAGTTTTAACATGAAGTTTCTTTTGAGGGGGTGCATGTGATTTTCACACAAAATCACTGCATGTGATTTTCACACAAAATCACTTGTTAAAATCAGTGTTGGGTATGGTAGTATGTGTAGAGTATAATATATGCACACGAGGCAAAGAATTATATTTGCTTGATCAAAGAAAGCTTAAACTATAACACTGGGCTGATTACCTCTGTAACGATGTTGACTGAAACTAATTTGCATACCTCTCTCGGAGTGGTATGGGACCAAAGCATTATAGCACCCCTATAACGTAAAATGGACTAG